>LPNX010626440.1:207611-232838 GCA_001517045.1 Pseudotsuga menziesii
CTGGCCAGAGAATTCGCTGCCTAGACAAAAATCCAACTAGCAAAAATGGCTCTCCAATCTATAAGCTCTGTCTCAAAGCCCTAAATCACTTCAGATCCTCTTTGTATTGGGTACCTGGTAACGGGAAAAAAATAAAAGTATGGGAAGATTCAATCCTCGGGGAAGAGCCTTTGGGGCAAAACTTTGAAATTCAGAATATAAAACAGTGGCTCAAGAATCAGCAGGTCTTCACTCTTTGGGATCTTTCTGCCTGGGACAATGAAAACTGCTGGATAGATTGGAAGTTTGGTGACCTCCCCAACGTGCTAGAAGATGAGGCAAAGCTTCTGTCCAATCTCCTGCAAGGCAAAGCCCCCCTAAATCAAGCTACCTGTGATAAGAGAGGTTGGGGATCAAAAACTGGAAGTTTCACAGCGGCTGAAGGTTCCCGGTCCATAATGACGGTTCCTCACGCAGCTCCAAACCCGATCCAATGGAAGTTCGTTTGGTCCACCCTGTCCATTTCGAAAGTTGATCTGTTTTGCTGGAATGTGGTGCACAGAAGTATCCTAACAGCTGATAACCTAAGAAAGGGAGGCCTGGAAGGTCCCTCAAGATGCTCCCTGTGCAAGAGTGATGAAGAAAATATTGACCATCTTCTGCTGTCCTGTCCTTTCTCCAGAGAAGTCTGGAAAGAAGCTCTTCCAACGAATCCTAATTTTATTATGCCGGCTTTAACTGCAGAGTTGTTTTCCAGATGGGCAGATTACTCTCCTTTTCAGCTCTCCAAAAAAGACCTCCTCAAATCTGCCTGGATGCTTCTCCCTAAGTTTATTTTCTGGAAACTGTGGCTCGAAAGGAACAACCGTCTGTTCAGGAATGTGGAAAGTTCTCCATCAAGGATCGTGATGAGAGCCAAAGCTCTACTTGGAGAAGCATTGGACCACAAGACTGATCTCTTGAATGCTAGACCTCTTGATGACAGAGAAACTTCTTGGCTCTCAGGCCTCGTCTCTAGGGCTCCAAAAGTCTCCATTATCAGAATTCCAACTCATGCTGATTGGGAAATAAGAATGGAAGAAGAAGAATTTCTAAATTGGAGACTCTCTCTGCAGGTCCACTGTTTGTTTTTTGATGGTGCCTCTAAGGGCAATCCAGGACCATCGGGAGGGGGAGGAGTGATCCTCACACCCTCAGGCTCCATTCAATCCTCCTTTGCTTGGGGGCTAGGAGTGGAGACTACTAATTTTGCAGAGTTTTATGCTCTGTGGCAAGGACTCCGGCAAGCAATAAGTCTAAACATCCGAAATATCTATGTCTTTGGGGACTCCAGACTCGTGATTCAGGCCATGCGATTGAAGTCTCGTCCCCCCAACATCCACATGAACAGGATCGCCCAGAAAATTCATTCTTTAGCTGGCAAGTTTCAAACCATAAGTTTCTATCACGTGCTTCGCCATCTTAACAAGCAAGCTGATCTTGAAGCCAATCATGCCTCGATCCTGAGCAGGAGCATCATCTCAATCAACGGAAATGACTCTTTCTGCAACATCCCGTGACTCTCCCTGGGCTGTTCGCGATCTAGTTGATCTCTGCTTTTGCTGTACCTGTGAGCATGTTTTCAGTTTCCTTCTTGTGATCCCTTGAACAATAGAATGGCTTGTTCGCTGTTCAAGAGAAGTTCGTGGCTCTACTGCCCTTCAGGATCCTTTTTTTTCCAAGCTTTCAGCTTTTTCTATCTGAAATTGGACAGATCGCCTTCGCCCTCCTCTGGCTCGGTGGGGAAAGTCAGGATTCACTCATCAAAGTTCTGTGTAATCTCCGAGTAGATTTTTCGATTCAGAGGGACATGCTGTTTACAAAGAAGACTTTCTCTCCCATTTCAAAGATGCAGCGATCTTGTTTGGCGACTTTGGATGAAGATTAGCAGCATTGGAGCTCGCCTTAAGACCTCTCCAAGATGGGCTTCAAATAACCAAATTATCAGCTCTGAAGTTCACTCCTCTGCTTTGTGCTTGCATCCACCTCTTTGACTAGCTACTGTTTTTGTTTTATTGCTCTCTTGGCCGTTATGCCTTTTTGAATCAGCGTGGGTTAGCCGTTGTAAAAGATGGATTCCATTTTGTATCAACTCTGTCCATCATTGGATTCTGCTTCTCTTGACTGAGCTCTCTGTTTTGCTCAGGGATTTCCATTGTAACACAGCCCCGGAAGCTGATTTTTTGGACATCTATTAACCTACCCAACAGTTTTGGTCAAAAAAAAAATAATAATAACCAAGGGTAAAAACACCCTGGGCTGATCGGATTGACAAATAAAGTCTAAGAGACCAAGTCTTTTACAGACACTATAATGCTAGAACATTTATTACAATTCCCCCATGGGGTATGAACATGTGATATAGTACAACAAGCACTTCCCAGAAGTACTTCCAAAGGTCTTCGGAAGTCCGAACAAGTTATCCTTGTCCGGTTCACCAGGCTCACTTGATAAAAAACCACTAAGTACAACTTAGGTGGTAACAGATACCATCACACTGAAAGCCTCACGGATTATGAAAGAAAACTTGCTTTTGGCTCTACGGATTCAAGTTATGATACAATAACTGGTCCGGGATGCACTATGAGGTGGCTCCCAATTAGACATTTATTTTAAAGCACCTAAAGCCTTTAATAAGCCAAATCTTGGGGTGTCGTTTAGTGAGTTTTGTGCGGAAGGGCCCGTGCATTTCATTTTCTAGGCTATCTAATCTTGCTTTATGAGTAGAATGAGTATGGAGTGGAGTAAGCAGCAGGTCCACTCCTTTCTCGAATTTTCACGGGGCGGCGGGTGAGCCTGCTAATGCATTTTATCCCTTTGGTCAAGTGCTAGTTTTCCTTTTTAGGTCGGCGGGAAAGAGGCTTGTACTTTTCTCCTTGTAAAAAAAGAAAATTGAAAAGTGAAAGGGTGGTTGACAGGATAGGTTGGGTTGGTAGCAAGAGGTTGTTGCACTAACATTTTTCGAATAGGCTGAAGAAGTCAATACGAATGCTGTAAGTGTAAACCAAGCCCTTCCAATAGAAGGGGTCTGGCTTTAGCGAATCCATAGGGCACTTGCCACATAACGATCCCCTCCCTGTGGGTAACCATCAAATTTGCATTCATTCATAAAGTAGGCTGGCTTCAAAAGTTCATAGCGATGCTCAAAGTAAGTGCCCAAGCACGATGGAATCCAAAGGGTAGTATGATCCTACGGCAGGTTGTTCCTTTCATGTGCAACTCACTCTACTTCCTTTCATCAAGTATGCATAGAAAGGTAATGGCAATAATTTGTTTAAAGCGAGCCCTCCTTAACAATCTTCGTTGGGAATAGTTCCTCAATGAAATGAGGCAGTTTCTACAATCCAATGACTGGTGATGTCCAACATAAGTAATAAAGGAGGCATAAGCAGGTACTCCCTAAAGGCAAGAAGGAGCATGGTTGCCTATTTTAAGTAGAGGATAGTTCACCCTCTGTTGAACAAATAATGCCCCATGAAGATGCTTCTATGTAAAAAAATCCCTAAGTTTTGGCTGATGCAAGCTATGGAAGACGTCACACTTATGGTGGTTGGGAGTTCTGAAGCATGTAGCCAGAACCTTATTTTTGTTGTTCAAGTACAACCCCATATAGATTTTCTTATATGGAGTCTGTAAAAAATTTCGAACTCATAGTAAACAGATTCTACACTATAATACAATTCCTACAGAAAACCAAAAAAATAGAAGAACTAAGAACATATCAAAATAACTCTCTAATAAATGCTAGAATCTATAAACACATGCTGTAGAAAACAATAAACAGAATTCAATAGACGACTTCCAGAAATTGTCACTGCTTTTATTAATTCTGAACATGAAAAAATCTGCTACAAGGAAACACCCCTAAACTGCTAGCTGCTACAGTCAAGACTCGATGAATGAATCCATACCCTCGCCCTCTCTCTTATAGATCTGAGAAGGGAATAATAGGGTTTACAGAAGTAGATTTGCATGTGACTCAAACTCATAAATATAATTTTCTTGATCCTAAGTCAAACTCAGAAATAGAATTTCCTAAAAATAAAACCAAACTAAATTTTAATTTATGGTGATTCCTGTCTATGTTCCACTGGTGGCACTGGCACATGCCTCTAATATTATTTGATGGTGGCACATGCCTCATCTAAGGCTTGCTGGCAGGTGCATGCATGTGCCCTCTCCCTTTATAACTAAGTGATGTGCCTCCTCCTTGAGAACTGTGATGCACCCTGTCTATCTTCTACGGTGCTGCTGAAAAGGTACGCAGATATGCTGCTGCGATTGTCAGTGATACACTCACTAAAAATCTGGACCAGTGGTAATCTTTCTTCCTTGTCACTTTGTAATCCTTCCACTGTCTACATGGAACTAGCAAAGCATCTACTAGAGAAAGTAGAAATACAATATTTGTTTCACAGTTCTTAAAAAAGAGGAGAAAATAATAAAGCACTTCCAACCTAAACACATTAAAGAAGTAGTTCAAGGCAAATCAAACAACATTATTCTCATATATAAAAACATTGGGAGTAGAGCTTCATGGTTTTAATGTCACATACATAGAGATGTTTCAATGAAACATATGCCTCACTTCATATGAATCTGCAGCATTTAGCTAAAACATTATTTTTGTAGTCCTATATAGATTTTCTTATATGAACTAGTGGAAATCTTTGTTCCTTTTAAGCCTTCCATTCTATACATGGAGCTAGCATGTACAAAAGAAATTAGAAATACAAGAACTGTCCAACACTTCTTAAAAATGGGGAGAATATAACGAAACAATTCCAAAATTAGACACAATAAACAAATAATTCAAGTCAATCGAACACAACTGTCCATTAATATATGGACATTGAGAGGATTAAAGCTTTAGATTCTGATGTCACAATGAATTCTACAATAATTATCTGCAAGAAGGTCATTGATCCCATGCTTCGATAAAAATGAGTTGTTAGTAGTTATTGATGGACATATTTTGCCACGGATTGGAGGAAATACACCAGTGCTAGCAAAATGTTGTATCGTATTTTGCAAGAAATTGCATACATGCAAAATAGGTAGTCTAGCAAAAATATGCATGTTAAATATGTGTTACTGACACATCATGCAATATGTAGGGTTCAATTCAACTTTACGACAGGGAAACATCGTTCATCATGAATACATTCAAGTAGTTGTTTATCTGTAATATTTTATTGTTTTCCTTTCCATTTATGCACATTTTCCTTTGTTAAGAATGAAGCTGTAAATTTGACATTGCAACAGGTTGGAAAGGGACGAGATGTCAGACTAAACCAGGTTGATTTGTTTGAGGGTAAAGTATCCCGGTGGAAATGGAGAACAGGTTCTCAGCAAAGATATGTATAGACTTGGAGAGCTCCTTGACTTTTTCAGAATGTTGTCCTTCTACTTCACTACTGTTGACTTTTATGTTTGTACGATGGTTAGTAATGAGTTATTTTCTGTAACACATCACTTTTGCAAGTGTTTATGGTTCCATCAAGAAGGTCTATGAAGAAGGACTTTTAATTAGTAAACCAATTGGTAATGAAACATATTAAGTGTTTGTTGTACCACATTGAAACTTTGATTTGATTTGTACAAAAGAATATGATGATTGTTGTTGCATTACTTTGGAAAATTGTTTCATAACAAGTTTTGGGTTCATATTAGGCCAGGAATATGCCAAGTTCATGGCTTTTCTTGCTCAAAGAAATTCATTCATAAGTTTTGTTCTTGGGCATTAATGACCGCGTGTTTTCTTGTACCAGAAAGATATTTTCATGGGGTAAAATCATTGTCATAACTTCTGCAAGTAAACCATTAAGAAATTGATTTCATGGGGAGAAATCGTAGCGCATAATGCCTACAATATAACCCAACAAGCAAGTGATCTCACGGAGGAAGGAACTTTGCCTGTATTGATTAAGAATGTAGCCTCCCATGCAACCGGTCAATGTGTTTGAAGAAATGCTTCAACCAACCAACAAATTATTGCAAAATGTTTTAGGCATAAAATACAATCATGTGTTTGCCTTGTGAATGGTGCATTTCCTTTGCCAACATAACTTTGGGTGGGAAATGGTTATGGGGTTAATTCAAGACATTCTTTGGGCATGGAATCTCTTGACCTTGGATGTACCTACCTTTCTTCCTATAGATAAGTGTGACATCAATCCCTCTATATAGGAAAATCACTCCCCACAAAAACTTCATAACATTGATGGTTATGATCTTATGAAAACGTTTTTGGTTTTGAGATGAAATCAATCTTATTCATATCTTTTCATTGCAAGAAATCTTGCTTATAGTGGCACTGAAATAGTACAAGCATTCCAATATCTTCCCCTTGTCTTCTTTGAAGTATTTCTTCTACATTTTTTTGTTATATATGTCGGATTTGGAAATAGTTATGTTAATATCATTTGATTTTAAGAAATCTTACTTAGAGTGGCACTCAAATAACAAAAGCATGCCAATATTTTCTATGAGTATTCTTATATAATTTTTGTATATGTTGGATTTTGGTTGAAATACATTGTTGGGGACAGCTTGGAAGTTTAAAAACTTGATCATTGCATGGAGAGTAGCTATAACATTGCAATTAAATTGTTTACTCAAGGGGGAGATTGGATTGTCGAACACACTAATGCTTGGATTTGTTATCATTGAAAATATTTGTTTGTGTAGAATGTTATGAATTAACATACAAAATAATGATTATCAAGTTACTATAGATACATAATGGCTTACCTTGTAATAGTCCTCCAAGTATTTCAAATTCATTTATTAAGTGCACAAATGACTTGAAGGACTAGTACAGGGTAAGCTATTATGGATCTATAGTAACTTGATAATCATTACTTTGTACGCTTGAATGATGCAAAATTTGTTTGAATATCATCATTATCAAGCAATAACAACTTCTTAAAGGGTGTTAGCTCAATGGTAGAGCACCTGCCTAATTACAGGCAGAGGGTTGGTGGTTCGATTCCTTCGTACCTTATCATAAATTTGTGACTACAAAAATGACTAAATTCGCATATATACGACTATTAGTATCTAATTTCTCGTATCTTATAGCTCGACTAACATTTAGTCGTATTTAGCTTAGTCATTAATATGTTATCATCTAGTATTTTATTTAGTCGTATATTTGGTCATTAATTGCTGCAATCTGTGACTAAATCAATGACTATCAATGACTAAATCATTGACTATCAATGACTAAATAATTGACTATCAATCACTAAATCAATGACTAATAAGTCAAGCTATTAATGACTAAGTGAAACACAACTAACTATAGGATAGTGGAAATTAGCTACTATTAGTCGCCGACTCAAAAATAGTCGTTTATAGCCTGATTTTAGTCATTTTTTTAGTCATTAATTTCTCATTTTGTACTAGTGGTGAGAGGAATGTCCAATCTACAAAACCCAGCAGTGGTTTGTCCAAAGATCGAACAGTTCCCTGATTAAGTATTTTTTGGATTTTTTAAATATTTTGGAGTTTTCAGTAAATTGAAGAAAAGCAGGTACAATGGATTGAGATCATGGAAGAAAAGAACCAACCTGTACATCTTACCTGGAAAACCTTGTAGATGCCTTGATGATGATGATCCCTGCTATCCCGATCAATTTGAGAAGCTTGAAGCGAGTTGTATGTCCAGTGTTTGCCCGAGGAAGTCAATGCGCCCTCTCTCCTGCACAACAAACGTCAACCATATCAGATTTGCTGTGACATGAGAAAGAAGGTATATGCTGCAGAAAAATAGCAAGAAGAAATCATAGGTCACCACAACACTAATAAAAACTCCTTGATAAAAAATGAAGACAATCCAAGCGAGTTGAGGTCCCCCTGCAAAAACGCCCAAGCTGAAGTCGTCCTCCTGTAAACAAGACAATGATCCCCCAAAAAAATATAGATCTCATAACAATTTCCCGAATGCTAAGAAGGAAAAGACTTTCCAATCACCATCTAAGAACATTAGGTGCAAAAGAGATCCAAGAAAATATCCACAAAAAAAGTTTTCTATTAGCCAGATCCAAGAGCCAAAGACCCTTTACAAATGAGAAGCTCTCTCCTTTAAATAGAAATGAGAGAACCAAAATCCTAACCACTTTCAAAACAAGTGGCTAAGATTAAAAGATATAAATGTTCTAATCAATGGTTGAGATGAGCTCAACATACAATACATGGATCAATATAACCATAAAGTACCAAAGTGGACTAAATCGCCCAAAAGGAGGGCACCCCACTCAACAAGAAATAAATGAAGCACATGGTGGGTCCATGGAGTGTTAACTAACTCCCTCTGGGTGCCCCATGGCACAATAAAATAATATAATAATTTAATTTTTTGACTTTGTGCCTCTTTGAAGAAATCGTGAGCCTCCCAAAAGCTCCAGAAAATAATATAAAAATGCCCAAAAAATAGGTGTGCGCCCAAACAGGTGCTGCAACTGCTGAAGAAGGTGCGGAGGACATCACACTCATCATCATGACTCATCCCATGTCATTCCCTTACCTCAGTAGCCCAAATCGATTTCTTCAATAGCCATATAATTATTTTATAATCTACCTCGAGAAACGTGAACCTGTCAAAACAGCCTCCTAAGGTGCCTGCGTTGTCAAACTGATCCCACTAGGCTCTCTAGGATGGGGGTACTATGGTACAATCAAGTGGTTGCACCCCCTATGCCCCATACAACGCCCTAGGAGATCCAATAAAAACATCTCCCTGGTCAGACACATTATCCAATTAAGCAAAACTACATCAGAAGGGTAAAATGAGCATGATCATCTCTGCAAGTGCCCAAAACTAAAAATAAACTATCTCACTAGACTCAGAGAGTCTAAATCCATCTAGGGTGCATACTCATACCCTTTCCAGGTCTCTGCCTGATCATCAACAATATCCAATAGACAATATAATCACCTGTAAATGACCAGATACCAATAATATAACTCAGACTATCATCCATCTACTGCAAGTGGTACAAGGTTAAGACATGCTCTACAAATCATTTAAGTAACAATCATAACAAGTAGCAGTCACCTCACTAGCGGTACATCAACCAAATACATATATAGGGTTTTATTTATTATTACTCAGACCAGACTTTCAGGACTATACTCACTTCATAGTTGTAGTCAATTTGCTGGTGAAGGGTGAAGGCTGAAATTGACAAGGCTAGGGCAAAGGATGACTACCAACTTAACATCATGACACTTTGGATATGGAAAAGGAATACTCACTATAACCACATGTTGAACAAACAACAACACGGGGAATGGCAGTGCCTCACAAATGGTTGAGTTGTTCAAAGAGTGCTTATTCAACTTAGGCATCATGTCTACATCAAGTTTGATCCAAGTTCATTAGGACCATCAATTTTATTTCCACAACCTTTTTGGCTTATATGTCTTTTTGGGGACTTCACCAGTGCTTAAAAGCACAGCTAACTACAGCTTTCATCCAGGACATATTCAAATTTATAAGGTTAACAATATTTGGATTTAGCATATATTTAACCATTGCTTTTGAGACTTTTTCTTATACCATTCACGGAGTATATTAGCATTTCATTGCTCTTGTCGTTTGCATGTATATGTTAAGAAACACATTTTAGAATTTACATTTTCCACGGGCGCATATATAAACATTTCCAATACAAGTAGTACATGAGCTTTCAGTTTTAACCAACAACATCTCAAGTGACTAGGGGGAGTTCTGCACAGTGCCAAACATCGGGACAACCAACCAGAATGATTTAGGCATACAATCCAACTCACTAAAGGCAAGTTCTGTCACCAACTCAGAGCCAAGACACACTATAAACAAGGAGGTTTGTCCAACAAAGGTGCTAGCGAGGAAAAGGTCATCCATGCCATAAGTCAAGTAGTAAGTCGAGTTAAAAACAAAACTGGAAGGTAATGGATGGGTGGAGACAGTGAAAGATGAAGCCAACACTAGCAAGCCGAAGAATGGTGGGAATGACTACCTCTATTCTCCTTAGGGAGGGTAAAACCAATGAGTATAGATCAGGAACTTCCAAGTCTAAGTAGGGACTCCAATACATAATACAAATACATCCAAGTCCATATATTTAAGACCGCCAGATCATGACACTAATTGCTAGTATATGTCACAAAGATGAGTATAAGAGCAATGATAACTATCAATGTTGCATGACTCAGACTCGGCAAAGACTCGGCTGGCATATGACTCGCCGACTCGGGAAAAACTCGGGACAAACTCGGCAAGACTCGGCAAATAGGAAAAAAAAATTATTGATATTCATATAATGCTCTAATTTAAATATATTTATTTAAAAATTTATAATTATTAAAGATTTTGACAATTTTATTATTTTTATTTAAATATTTCAATTTATATATATATATATATATTAATTTTTTTAATTGAAATATTTAATAATATTAATACATTTAAATATAACTATGAAGAAAAAAATATTACTATTTTATTAAATTAAATAAATTAGATAAATTAAATAAATTTTACATAATTCCTCAAGCTAAAAGAAATTAATATACACTATTATAATTATCTATAATAAATAAAAACAAATAAAAACTATGTTTATAACTTTATATATATAATTTATAATTTGAGTTTGTACTTTGTATAATGATACGATTTTGACCTCTTGTCAATGACCGCCTAGCTTCTTTCTTAACGGCGACGACATGCATCTAGGGCAGGTTTTACTAGCCCATTTATGTTCCATAAGCCTTGACCAATAGGCAATTTAAAACAGGTTTTTTTTTAAGTCTCCGATGTTATTCTTTAATTATCAGAATACATTCAGCAGCAAGTTTTGTGCGGCCGGTTCATGCAGCATTCTCGATCGTAGTGACCCGTTGTCCTCATGAAATAATTTCTGGCTTGAAAACATCCAAACTCCTCGTGTCATCACAACGGCCGAGTTCGTGCAAGTTCCATGGCGAGTTCCGGCCGAGTCTGTGTGAGTTCTGACCGAGTCCGTGCGAGTTCCGGCCGAGTCTGCACGAGTTCCGACGAGTTTGTGCAGTTCCAGCGAGTTCCAACAAGTTGGCCGAGTGTGTGGCCGAGTCTATTGCAATTACTCGATTCAATGGCTGACTTTGCGCGACTCGCGAGTACAGCGCGAGTCGTGCTTCACTGATAACCATAACACAATAAAATAAATGTTGGGTCATAACTATGCAAATAATCCATCTGAACCATCATCTATGCAATGAGAAAACACTAGAATCAATCTGGGCATCACTAACTGCTCTGCAAATGACTGAATGGCTACATCAGTCCTCAAATATGAGAGTCCTGAGACTCAGTCCTAACATGGGAGAGTATAATAGTCCACTAACTAAATAATGATCCGTCAAAACTGCTCATCTCAGCATCTCATATGTAAGAGATCTGGCTAAAAAATGTACTATATCTAAAAAATAGAATATGGTAGCCTTGCTACTAAATATGTGATAACAGAGATAATCTTGAAGAAAATGATCTCGTTATGAACTCCTTAAATGGTCTCCCACCATCTTCGGAGTCTTTCATCCAAACTATAAGTGGTCGAACCAAGCTGCCCAAATTTGATAAGCTATGGGCAAAATGCACTCAAGAAGAAACAAGAATCACAGCACGCCAAGGACTTCATGGCGCTCAACCTGAGGAGAACCAAGCGTTCATATCTCATGCCAAGAATGGTAAGGGAAGGGGAAGGAAGTCCTTCAATGACAAGCACTAAGATAAGAGATCAAGTCCTCCCCCAGATCAAAAGAAACAAGAGAAGAAGGATTTATCTCAGATACAATGCTACAGGTGCAAGAAATACGATCATTATGCCAGTAGCTGTCGAAGTTCAATCAAAAGGAAGCATGAAGCTTCAACTGCTGATGTAGAAGAAGACCCTCCTCACAAGGAGCCAAGGAAGGATGATAGTTCAAAGTTCTTCTTCGAAGAAATGATATAAAGATCCAGACTGTGATGATCATCAAGCAAGCATATGAAGATCAGTGAACTTTGACAATGGGAGCCCACCCACAAAACTACAAAATATAAGTATTTGATTTTACATGCTCTATTAGATTAGATCTGGTTGTTTATTAATATGTTTTACACAAATCTACATTTCTAAATTTAGGTAGTTAACAAGTAGGCTCATGTAGTATTTGTTATACATATGATTGTTTAAATGGCCTATCATGCTACACAACCCATCTAGGATGACAACTCCTTTATAACATACTGGAGGAGTACACACTCTTAATGGAATGCTATAATGGAGACCATAAGCATTCGGCTAATGACCTTACATGTGTTGTGTCGAAGCATTGACTAAAAGGTTGCCTGAATTATTTTTAAATACATTGATTATGAAATATTGCTAACCATCTGGCGGGATTTCACTTGTAAAGAATGCCATGATCTACAAGGACAAGTGATCTCATTGATATACAGATGGAACAAAAGCATAAAGCCTCAAGAAGCATGTATTATGACTCTCAGACCTAGAATAATCTCATGCAGAGATTTGGTGATCAAAAGCAGAAAGCTTCTTCGAATGTCGGTTTATCTGTTGCTTCAACAAGATTTACTCAACCGACTTTTGAGAGACAAAGGAAATTATACCTCAAAAACAAGGATTCTAGTCTACTACATATGATAGAAACCTGACGACACTGTTGTCGTGACTCGAACAAGACAATTGAAGGATCCTTGATGAACCTGGTCGTCACCAGGATGGATAATTACTTTCCAGTCTACATTTACGTGCCCAAGTTAGAACCTTCAGGCAAGAAGGCAACATTCGTGGGATATCGCAAGTCTTCAAAGGCTTACAGAATATACATCCCAGGATCAAGGCAAATCAAAGTCAGTCGGGATGTAAGCTTTAAAGAAGAAATGGCTATTCGAAAAGGAAGAGGATCAGAAATGGAGATCAATGACGATGAAGAGGTGAGATCATCTCTCCTCCAAACATTAAGAGGGAGTCTGAAGAAATGAATAAACCGACCGGTCCCATTAATCCAGTTGAGCTAGATGATGCTCCCATATGGCAGTAAGTCGAAAAAGACCTACATGGGCACAACAGATTTTGCAAAATGCAGAAACTCCACATGGAGCAAATACAAGGCTAGACTTGTTGCCAAAGGGTTCTCTCAGAAAGAGGGAGTCGATTATGATGAGACATTTGCTCTTATGACTCGATATACTTCCATTAAATCGATCATTGCTATCACTTCAACTATGGGATGGAAGTTGTATCAGATGGATGTCAAGACAACCTTTCTCAATGACATTGTTGATACATTACTTCTTGGAATTTGAAGTATGGTAAAGGAAAAAAGAGATTTTCCTAGGTCAAGGAAAATACACCATAGATACTGAAGAGATTCGCAATGTTGGACTACAAGTCCATAGCTACTCCTATGGATGTAAAATTGAAGAAGTTGAGAGATTCTGCTTCAGATTCAAATTTGATCGATTCCAATCGCCAGTTAATTGGGTCCTTGATGTATCTGACGAACACCCAACCAGATATTTGTTTTGTTGTGAATGCCCTCGGTCAGTTCATGTGCAAATCGAGGCAGATTCATTGGACTGCTGCAAAACATGTGCTTAGATACTTACATGGCACTGTGGGATATGATCTATGATATGATTCAGATTGTGACTTGAGATTGCAAGGGTTTACAGACTTAGATTGGTCTGGATGCACTACAGATAGGATGAGCAGTTCAGGATGTTGTTTTAGTTTGAGTTCTGCAGTAATTTCCTAGTACAATAAGAAGCAAAACTCAGTAGCTCTCAATACAATAGAGGTCGAGTATATGGCTGCAAGTTCAACAGCTCGAGAAACCGTTTGGCTTCGTAAACTTCTTGCAGGATTGTTTGGCCAGATTCCAAAGCCAACCGTGTTTCCCCATGATAACCAGAGTTGTGTGCAGATGTCAGTGAATCATGTCTTTCAGGACAAGTCGAAGCACATAGAGATTCGATATCACTTCATACATGATTTGGTGCAGAAAGGTGCGGTCGAGCTCCAGTATATTCCGAAAAACGACCAGACTACAAATGTTCACACCAAGCCTCTTCCCAAGATGAAGTTTGAATACTTTCGCGGAAGACATGGAGTAGAAGAGAATGTATCCCTCCTTGAGAGGGAGAGATGACTGAGAGATATTTACCATACTTTTTCCCAGGTATCTCTGCTCGTCCAGGTTCTCAGCCAAGTATGGGAGAAATCCCATCAACAAATGAGACGGACAAGTAGTAGATGGTCGGGTTCACACAGGTGCCTCTGCTCGTCGAGGTGCTCAGCCAGGTATGGGAGAAATCCAATCAGCAGATGAGTCGAACGGGTAGCAGATGGTCGTGTGATTGCACAGACACCTCTACTCGTTCAGGTTCCCAGCCAGGTATGGAAGTAACCCATCGACAGATGAAACGAACAGGTAGTAGATGATCGTGCACATTTACTCGTTCAAGTTCTCAGCCAAGTATGGGAGTACCCCATCGACAAATGAGACGAATAGGTAGTAGATGGTCGTACACATTTGCTCATCCGGGATCTCTAGCCAGGCATGGAAGTATTCCATCGGCAGTAGAGACAGATAGGTAGCAAGAGATTTTCTCTCAGACATCCGGATAGAACAAGTTCATAAAGACAACCTTCAGTACGTTTAGAGATGATAGAGAGAATATAGATGTATTGATGAAACCCAGATGATCGTGATGCTGATGAAGACCGAAGAATACCTTCCTTGTTGAAAGGGAGTGTTGGAGTTTGTGCAACTTCAAAAGCTATTCTTATTGTTTTTGTATTGTACCTCCTATGAGAGATGAACTTATTGTAATCAATCATACAAACCCTAGAAGAACAATGTAGACCTTGGGTAGAAAAGCAAGCAAAAGAAAAGACAAAATATAAATTATAAAATATAAATAAAGTTACTACCCCAAGAGAAGTCAGCCCCAGTTAAAATATTAGTGGAAAATATGTATAAATAGGAGGCGCCCCTCCTCATTATTCCACACAGCAACAGCACAGCAGCACAGTGAAGTTCGCAGTTTTCTGGGAGAGAGAGAAGTTCGCATATACTGCAGAAGAAGATTGTTTTTCAGAGTTTCTATCTTTGGAAAGCTTTTCCATATTTTCTCTTTCTTCTTCATTGTACTCTGATCTCAGAATTATCATATGTAGATGAAGGTTGTTGGGTTTTATCCCATTTGGGTTTCCCAAGATAAAAATACTCGTGTTATTGTTCTGTGCTTTGTCTATCTTATAGTGATCATATTGATAAATACGATTAAGATATACTGCTATAATCTTATGAAAATCTAACATAGCAGAGGGTCGTTCCCCATCAAATTTCATAGCACATGCAGTGGTGGTTTTCAAAAGGCATAGAAGAGTGTATCTATTGAAATTGTTCTGAAGAATGTAGTTCACTTAATTGTTATAAGAGGTAAAAATAATTTATTAATAGAAGGCGGAAATTCATAGAACAAGACAAATAACCTCCGTGGTAATGTCACAGGGAAAAAGGCTTCAACTGCAGTACAAGTCAAGCAGGGATCCAATGGGCTTGTTGCAGGAAGTCGAGCATTGGCTGAAGGTTAAAAACTGGTTTATGGAAGACTTTTGATTTATTATGCTTATCTTGAAGATGGTCAAGTTGTGCTCCAGATTGTTCATAATTTTTATACAATTCAACTAGAAAAGGGTGCCACGGATATGAGTGGATGGATCACAATTGACAATGAAACTAGTTAAGATATTTACAATTATCGCAATCTTCAGTGTGCAAACCAACATTGCTAGAAAGTCGATCTGAAATAGCATAACTATCTCTATGCCTTAGCATTCTTAAGAGTTTTAAGATTCAACGAAGATCTTAATTAATATTCACATATGCTAAGAGGATTTTGAGGAGATATACCATATAGAACCATTTAGAATGAATTGAAGACAAGATGTCACAATGTAGGACATCTTCCAGCGTCTAAACCCACTAAGGTTCTCTCCTCGTCCTCTAAACCCACCAATTGTTTCGCGGCCCTGCAAATACATAATAACTAAAACAATCTCAATCACACAAATTCATGTTCAAATGTCGGCATTGTTGTAGATTTCAGGGTTAAAAAAATGATGGAAATGAGAGTTTAAATGATGGAAGAAGCAAAATGTAGTAAAATTTTACCATTTTGCAGCAATGTACAAGCCCCAATCCCTTAATGGACGAATGGCTTCGCGGAGCTCAAGACGATAGCTCTATCTATCTGTCCCATTTCTTCTTCGATCTCTTGCTCTGCAAACCCTTGTTGAGCCTCCTCCTAGTGTCTTTCCCTCCTCTGCAACTCCCGTTCATTCAAACGCAGTCTTTTAATTGTGGCTTTTAACTTCGCTATTTTAGCAATATGCTAACTATAACCAAATTTTGCAGTCATGCCTTCGTGTTTTTGGGGTATTTAGAGCTCCATTATAATGTGCAATTTATTTAGTGTTATGTTGAAAAAAAAATTACAAAAAGTGAAATGCAAGGATGATCACAAGGAATATTAGCTTCTTTACACCTTGTTTGATTTGGACGAAGTCCTAAAATTATTTTTGATTGGATAAGAGATTATCTTCTTTATGCATAAGAAAACAAGGTAATGTTCATGATTTTTATTTGGCATGGCGAAAGAGTGAAAGTCTACCTCCTTACACATCAAAACCACCAAGTAGTCATTTAAGTAGGAATGGTTTGCTTTCAACAGCGATGATGAGTTAGCACAGATTCATGGATAGTAGCCAATGATAATTGTCTTCACTATCAATTGGCCATGAAGTTTTGCCAAGTAATCATCATAAGTGCATAATTACCATTAAAAACTACATAATATCGAACACCAAAACTTTGCAACATAACAATAGGAACATATTAGATGTGGAATTGTCTTTATTATTTAAAGTGGTCTCCAATTTTCCATCATGGGTTCCGGGTTGGTGATGGTGAGTTCTCTTCCATTGTTGTTTTCAATGAGTTTTGAGGATTTTTTTTCTCATGCATTGTTAATGTTGAGACATAAATTTATCACTCTAATGCGTTATGCTCCCTTGCTTAAGGTATACAAATAGTATAACTAGCCTTATGCCTAAATACCTGTAAGAGTTTTGATATTCGACGAAGATGTTAATTAATATTCGTGATGAGTATTTTTAACTAGAATTAAGCAGTAGTGATACATAACCATATAAATTTGTATTTACAAGCATGAATACCAATGTTTGGTTGAAATTACTTTTAACCAAAATTAAGGGGTAAGGAGTAGTGGTCAATACCAATATAAAAAAAATTATTGATTGATAAGCATGAATCCCAATATTTAGTTGTTGATCAAATTTTATTACTTGGTTATGGTGTGTGTTGTGCTTTTACTCATTTTTAGGGTGGGTAGTTTGAATATTTTGCATTAGTTGAGGGGGTTTTGTGGGTGGGTATTTCAAGGGTTTTATGCTGTGTTATGGTTTTTTTTTGGATTTAGTGAGCTTTTGATTAATTAGAGTTTAGTTCATCGAGGCAAGCATGACAGCATTTCAACTCTTATCAAATCTTCGTGAGGGTAGAGGTTAGTATCATCATGTGTAGGTAGAATTAAGCATGAGCTTTTAATGATCTCAATGTTGGTTGTGACAATAAATTCACTTATCAAGGAAATAACAACAAAGGTTACCAAAATTCACATGAGGGTCTAAAGTTCTTGAGTGTAGAGTTGTAATATAACATTATGTCAGTTAAGCATAATAAGATACATTGCAAATGGTAATTAATCAATTGCTAGGAATAGGATTCCATATTGCCTAGGTCAATGCCTTTCCTTGTCAATGCCTCAGTGCCCCAATTTTCACCCCACTCTAGTCGATATCTAAGATTTCGTCCCCATCTGAGTGAAGTGTGCTAAACATCAATGCCATGTACTTCTGTCCTTATTGACTCTCTAATATTTCCTCCCCGTGTTGGTGAAGTGCAATAACCATCAATGGCATGTACTTTAGGGATCCTTAACACTAATTTCCTACTTGGAGCACCTCCCCATGTATAGGATAGTAGATTCTCTCCATGGGGCATGAACCCTATATTGTCATGTGTGCTTATTTCTCTTCCATACCCAATCAGTTGTTGTTAGAGAATTGCAGCAATAGATATTGAATCTCTCTACTCACTTTAATCATCAACTTAGGGATCATGCAAACTCCTGAAGTGTTGTGCACTTTATATGGAATTATAGAGGTATAATCTAGACTACCTGATAATTGAATAATGCATGTTAGGGTCCTACCCTAACCCCCTTTAGTAGATAGATAAAATATCATGTATTGAGGTCATCTCTACCAAATAAGGCCCATGAAGTAGATGTAGTGTGAAAAAAAAATTTGTAAGAAGGCATGTTAAAAGGTTCTACCTACAAGAAAGTTCCTTCTCTATAAAGTCCCTAGAAGGTTAAATAGAAATTATATAAAGAAATAGAAGGCATGTAATGAGTTGTCTTGTGAAGGGTATTATACTTAGAGCTTTGCTTGATAAATAAGGTATGTATAAATATATAGCTTTTATAAATTGACAATATATGTAGTAAACATAACTATGATAATATATGATGTCTATAACGGTATTGTTCCATGGACATGTAAATGTGTGAGGTGGTGGGATTATGATCTATTTGCGGGATCATAAGCCACCACATAGACCTTACAAATGGAATCTTCATCATGTCAACGAGATATTAGCTTACAATGGGGATGTTTCTTGGTTTCCAAGCCAAGGTTGATGCAAAAATACAAGTTATTGTCCCATAACATTTGTCTTTGGATCTCATGGTCCATACAAGGGACCTTGGACCACCACACAAATCCTACAAAGGGAATCTTTGGCATATGAATGAGATGTGGTGTTTATTTCAAGATTTATCATGCCATGGATGGACTTTAAGGATCATAAAATGTTTTAGGATTGAAAGCAAAGGTCTTAAGCCATAACGTTTTTTTGTAGAGCTCATGGGCCATGCGTGGGGCCACAACAACCACATAGGAAATTAGTGGGAAATATCATCCCACGAGTGCATTATGGTGGTGGTTTTGAGGTTCT
The DNA here is from genome assembly GCA_001517045.1 of Pseudotsuga menziesii. NCBI lineage: Eukaryota > Viridiplantae > Streptophyta > Pinopsida > Pinales > Pinaceae > Pseudotsuga > Pseudotsuga menziesii. The sequence continues at coordinate 226,776 of LPNX010626440.1, forward strand.
CCACATTAGAGGTTAGATTTAGTGCATAAGGCATGGTTGGTGCCAATATATAGGTTGTTTGGCCATAACATTTGTCCTTTAGGCTCATGGGCCATGTGTGGGGCCTAAAGCCATCATACTATGGCATGTGAGAGGGATATGGTGCTCATTTAAATATTTGGGATGCTAAGTGTGGTTCTCATTGCCCATTCAGTTGTCCCATTCCAAAAGACAAATCCTTGCACCAATATTTTCCTCTATGGATCATGGGAAATGTGTAGGGCCTTAGTTATCACATAATCCCTAAATTAAATTTTTTTAACTTGCAAGAGGAATACTGTGGCCATATCAAGATGTGTAAGACTAAGGATGGTTGTTATAAACCAAGATTTAAAGTGAGAATCTGGGTCTTTACCAATTCTATGTAGGGCTCATGGTCCATGCATGGTCTTGATCTAGGCCACCACACAAAGCTTATGTAAAGAATATTTAGCATACATGTGATATATGGTCATGATTTTGAGAATTAACAAACTAGGGATGGCTCTAAAGGCACATTCCTTGGTATAAGTCTATATATATGATCTCACACTAAACATTTTCCCTAGGAGCTCATGGTCCATGTATGGGGCCCCAAACTAACATGTGTGCCCTCCATAAGGATTTTGGGATTTTGAGTGTGACATTTTTAGTATTTTGAGGTTTAAACTACCAAGGATGATTCTCTATACATGGTTTGATGTGAAAAGAAACAACCTTAAAACATTTGTTTTTGGGGCTCATAATCAATCTATTAGGCCATAGGTCACTATTGGGGATAAATCTTTGTTGATGTGGTGTCTTTGCATGTTAAATTGTTATGTTTAGTGTGTGTAAGCAAGTTATGAGAAATATAGAGTATGGTGCTTGGTGCAAAGGCCACGAGATCAAATCCTCTAAGTGCTTTACAATTATGGGAAGTCATGACGTCAAATCCACCTAGTTGATTTATTTAGTGCTTTAATATTATAGATGATGGATGACGATGATTAACATTAATTTCACTCTGATTAATTAGTGTCCCAAATGATTATTGGCAAGTGATTTATAATAGACCAAGAAGACGGAGACCAAATCATTTGTAAAGGGTGAATCTCCTACTTTGAAAAAAAATGTATACTTTTTACTTCAAACTATGTACAACTTGAGTGGACCTAATGGTTATAAAGAAGTGTTTCATCCTACAAGGACATAGGTTCAAATACGAAAGGGGGTAGGGTATGTACACATTCGTAGACTTTATCAGTAAAATCGTTGCATGGAGTGGGTCCTTTATACCACAAACAAGCGGATCTTATACACCAATTTGGTGTCTAGCTTGGTTGTGACCATAAAATTATATTAATAATAATAATAATAAATACACTTATATTATTTTTCTTATAACTTTTAATTACATCATTCTATTCTAGTTCGTATATTCTTATTACATTAAAAAATATTGTTATAAAAAATTCTTATATTCATAAGAAACAAGACAAAATAAATTGTTGAAATTGGAGTGTTTCTATTGTCTTTAATTGACATTTACATGTCTGCACATTACAAATAAGTTAACCTATAAGTGAAAGCATTGATTATCAAAGTTTATAATCACCATGGGATCGATTCAAATTGTCCACCCAATATATAAAGTGTATAAAAATGTCCACCTCTTCATAAATGCCTAACAATTAATATTTTTAATAAAAAGAACATTTGTTTCAAAAATAAAATTATTAACCCTAAAGGAGGTCCATCTTTAGGAGAGGCTTCAGAAAGCTTAACGATTTCTTAAAATGTTGACCATATCTTACATGTAGAATACATATTCCTTGTGTAGGCTCTTTGTGCTAGTTTAGGGAACCATGATGTCATGTGAGCCCCATATGAACTTGTAGTGGTTTTAGAACCTGCATTTTAACCCTAAACCATGGCGTGGCCTAAGAGAGTCATCCATGGTGTTACAAATTTTAAAATTCCCACCATATCCCACTTGTAGGGTAAAGATTCCCTCTTTAGGGCATATGTGATGGCTCGGGGCTTTATGCATCACTCACAAACCATAAAGGCAAATTTCATGACCTAATACTCTATATTTTGACCATGGACCATGGCATGGGTTTCGAAGATCATACTTGGTGCACAAAACCTTGAAATGATAACATGTCTTCATCTCATGCCAAATATTGCCTTTGCATGGCATGTGTGGTGGCTCAAGTCCTGGCACAAGGATCGCGATTCATAGAAATAATTTGCGTGTCCCAAACACCTATATGTTGGCATTGAACCATGTCTTGGACATTGAAAATGCACGCCACAGTATGCACATTGGTCAATAATTGAAAACAAATCCATGAGCTTGAATTTAGATACATTGTTCACAAAACCTCTTTCAAATTTTTAAAATGATGGGTCATTTGCCCACACTAGATCTTCCAACATGGTAGGTTTTCAAACAACTTATGGTCAAACTCAAGCTATGAACTGCTTAATAAAATGCACGCCACAGTTTGCATATTGGTCAATAATTGAAAACAAAGCCCGAGTGGTGAACTCCAACCAAAAATTTGTCAAAATGTATGAGTCTCATATTAATATATGATATTCCATGATGTTATTCTATATTTAGATTTGTCCTTTGGAGTTGGTCAAAGGTTTAAGGCATGTTAAGATTTGTTTTTTAGGAAAGTCTAAATGATAGGGACTAATGGCCAATGTAGATATGACAAATGTAAAAAATTGGATCTTCAAAACTTTGAGACGTTACAAATGGTTCTATATATTTTGCATGTTTTACACTTTCATGACATCTTTATTGATGATTGGCATCCATAGTAATATACAATAGAAGTGCATAAACACACGTTGTTAAGGTATGCACATGCAAAATCTGTAGACATTATAGAACTTGGTATACCTAATTTTTTTATAACAATTGTGGTTGGATGTAGCCATTAAAAATTGTATCCCTTGAACCCATCACAAACATTGCACACTTCAATGTTGACATGTAATACTTACTTGATTCGGTGATGAAAATTTAGAACAATAAATACCCATGACTACACTCAAATTATTGGTATTCACATAGTAACATTTGTTTCCTAATCCTTTACTAGATCCCTTCACAACAATCCATGTGGCACTTGACATTCCAAAGCATCCTACTTGTGGTTTAGGGTCATCATTACCAATACATTCTAATATCCATGGAGGTGAACAGAAAGAGGGAGGTGGTTATAGATATATAGATATTGTTGGGTGAGAACTTATATCTAAGCTAGGCAGTGAAAAAATTAAATCTAATGGACTATGGGGATGGGAATGACGACATCACGCAGTCTGTATTTAGGTCACATGAGGATATTCTTAAGACACCAGAGTGTTCCAAGGTGATATCTATCATACATGATGTTGAAGTGGTATTTATCATTAAACATGAAATTAAAGTAGTTTATGAATAATTTTTTCTATAGTTTCTATGAATAGAAACTTAGTAGGTGACTTCACAATGGGTGGCTTGCTAATTATACAATTTTGTTAAGGACACATTTTTGTAGCTTTCATGTGATTAGTCCAGATGTTTGAAATATTATGTTAGGTCAACTATTTGCAATCCTTTGGCTTTTTTCCACATGTTACCTTGTGGATTTGTTTCCTTCACCCAATTGGTTACTTTGGTATTCACATTACCATTATGCTTGGTCTTTGCCTTGCTATAGGTATTCTTGAAGGGTCATGTAAGGATATTGGAATAGTTGAACCTAACTTAGGAGGAAGAGGTATCAAAAATCTTGAAATGGGCACCATATCCTTCTTATATGCAAACAATTCCTTACACCAAGGCTTATATGATGGGTTGGGGCCCACACATAGTTATGGAGGAAAATGTTATGGCTTAAAACTCTATATTTTGACCTTGGACTATGTCTAAATTCATGATAAACATCCTCAATGTGCCAAACTCAAAATGGCCATCATACCCTAATCACATGACAAAGCTCCATTTGCAGAACCATTGTGGTGGCCAAGGGACACAAGGATGTCTCACAAGCCCCATAGACAAATGTTATTGTACAATACCCTACATTTTGGCATTGAACCACATCATAGGCACCAAGAACCATGTATAGTGTTCTATAATTCAAAATGAACACCATATCCCACTTCCATACCAAAGGTTCCCTATGGAGGGCCAATATGGTGGTTTGGCACCACATACATGGACCATGAGATCCATAGTAAAATGCTACATCATAAGGTCCTATATTTTTCATCATACCATGGAATGATCCTCACTATCCATCCCTAGTGTTCCCCTCCTAAACATGGTGTCCATATCTCACATGTAGGCTAAGTATTCCCTAAAGATGATGTATGCAATGTTGTGGGTTACTATGTAAAGAACATGAACCCCATGGCATGGAAGGCTTAGAGATAGATTCCATGGACTTTGACTATTGGATCAAATATTATTATTCCCCTGCTATAAACCTTTTTGACATCAGGAGTTACTTCTTTATGTTCTTGAATGAATTCTAGATTTTTGTTTGAGGTTCTTTCTTCCTCAAAGTCAACCTCCTCTTGTTTGATCTGGTTTCCATTGTAACATTTTTGGTTTCCAGTTCAACACTTAAAGGATCAAATTCCATAATTATAGGTGTTTAAGGAGTCTTCACTCTTTTAGTGGGAGTGATTGTTTTTGTTTCTTAGGGCTCATCATATTCAACTTTGAAACCATCCCAGAATAGGAAATGTTGTCATGCTCTTTGAACCTTATTTAATTCTTCTACAACTAATAAATTAAGAAAACCCTGATGGGAAACATTATGCTAGGTATTTTATGGGCGGGAATGAACTTTGGAAGACATTTTCATTAAAAAATTTAGTAGAAAACAAGGTAAATTCATCCTATTGTCTCCATTTAGATGTAAAATAAACATCATAGGATACTTAAATGTTGCATTGTATATACCTTCACAATTAATGTACTTTTGGACCATTTTGAGCAGTTTACTCCATTCCCCTTTGAGCCAGATTCTAGGGATGCCACTCTTAATCTAGTGTAAGTTCTGATGTTTTGTCTTAAGAAATTGGTTGTAGTTGGCCCCTATGATGTATTTCTTTTGAACTAGTGTTCTCCATCTATGGACAGTCTCCCAATAGTTGCAATAGATTCCTCTGTCACCTAAAGAGTCATACACCCTATATTTTCCTAGTAGCCATCGATTTTTTCGAAGGCTCTAGCAACCTCCTAGTTGTGTCCTTGTAGCTTCTTGCGTAGGTAAAACTATCCTACTTTTTTAAACTTATCAACACAATCAGGATATGCTTCTAGAAATTTGGCACCTTCATGATCGTAACGTATTACAAAACCTCCCTTGTGAGAATCCATCTCCTTGCAGATCAAACACTGTGTATACCAAGTTGCTAAATCACCATTGTATATATTCTATTACGTGAGTAGAGACTTTGAATAAAAAATAAAGAGGATTTTGTTTAAATGGAAATATACATTACAAAAAACTTACAATCTGAGTTAGAGAAGTGGCATGCATGAAATCATGTAAAAAAGTATAATCATGATAGAGATTAGGCAGTGCATTTGGAAATGACATGCAAGACAAACAATTTGATATGACAAAGCACATACTTTCCAATCCTCAAATATCTCATCATTTCGCACCTTTCAAATGCATTATTATCTTGGAGACATATGGCTTATTTGAACTACTTTATATGAAAAGATCTTGACCTTTTCAGGTCACCTATCACCAAAACTTTTAAAAACCTGATAGCGCTTGTAAAACAAAATTCTTGATTCGCTACCAAAACATTAAATTTTTGGTAGTGATTAGATTTTTCCTGTAATTCAATTTTGTAACCTACAAAGGAGAATTGCTACACAAAAACACTTATTGAGGGAACTGTGAAACCTTATAAAATCTACCTACTAACTACTTATTGAACAAAAGACAATTCAAGCAAATAAGAAATGAATCAATAATGAATTGACCATCACTAAACATCCAATTCCCATGTTTTTTTTTTGGGGGGGGGGGG
>LPNX010626440.1:242392-257433 GCA_001517045.1 Pseudotsuga menziesii
TGTTCACCAAAACACATACGCGATATGTAACATTACAACTATATTGTTTGGTTTGGTGATGATAACATTAAAAGGTGGGGGTTGTGGGGTGATAAGGGATTAGAGATAGAGTGAGAGGGATAGGTGTTAAAGGGTTTGATGTAGAGAAATAGGGGGTATTAGGATATTAAGGGTAAGTGGATCATGGGAGAAAGAGAGCTATAGACGGGGTTAGTAAGGGTTACGGAGATGAGGGGAGAGAGGGGGAGGGGGTGTCAAGGTTAGGTGGAGCTGGAGGAGTAGGGGAGTGAGAGAGAGTGATGGTTCCACTGTAGTAGAAGAAATGCATTCTCCTTTGTTAGAGCATGGGAAACAATATGAAGATTGGACTTTAGAATAAAATTATAGTTGTGGAATACCTACTACATCAAGGTGTCTTCGAAAGAATGAAACTGAATCATTAACTGAATACATCAAACCTCCTGCACAAGGTTGTAATATAAAGTAATCTTCAAAAAGGGTTGAAAATCCCATAGTATTCCAGGGATTCCTTTCCAATAACTTGTCTCAGTTACTCGTGGTGCAAGAAGGATAAACTTTAGAGAGCCTCGTTCCCTAATGGTATTCCCACCTTCAGCTACAAGGGGATATTCTCACAAAGCCTGTTAAGTTGTCCAGACCAAACATAGTTACTTGTAGTTGAATATTGCAAAAAATGTGCGGTGGTGATAACAAGCTTGATGTTTGTCGAGTCTAATAATACATGCAAGAGCTGCTCAACAAACTATGATATAGAAAGTTATGTAATTTGAGGATATTGATTCAACCTTCCTGAGGATCTAAATTTATAATTTCCTTCTAAGTAGACTCAGGAATGAAATAATATTTGGTAACACTTCCAAGATTCCCAAACCATTGGTAAGCCATGACATGTTTGAATCCTTTGACAAAAGATAAATTCTTTCGTAGAATGCAACATTTGATACATTTACCAAGTTTGTGTTATTGGAAGAACTTACATACTTTAACAAAGGAGTGTTTTGCAGGTGACTTGAAAGTCCCTTCAAATTTTTAGCAATAAAACAAAGAATTTAAACGTACATATTTTTAGGCATGCCTTTCAACCAACCAGATGATTGAGTACAGGGACAATACCAATTGTTAGACACATTAACCATGCCAAAAAAAATTATGATGTTATAAAACTCTTGTTTATCAAGGTAAGGATGGACTATGTGTACATTACAAGAAAAATTATGTCTGCAGTTGCTTGGCTAACCTATAACCCCTTACCACCCCCAATGTCTCTCCCTTCACCCCCCCCTCTCTNTCTAACTTTAACCCCTTACCACCCTGATTTCTTTTTAATGTTATACTTGAAAAATAATAAAATTGTAAAGTTAAAAATTGCCCATGCAGTTTTGAATGCTACAACGTGTGCACATTTTATTTTGGTGAGGTTAATATTTGAATTTAAAAAACACATGAGTGCTTCTTAGCACTATGCTTGAACCTCCGCATGTGCTAGCATGGCATTCTTATGTCTATATGTTTGCTTCAAACTCTGCTTCGGATTTATCATGCTTGTGCCTTGAAGTATGATAAACCAAGGCTAATTGAGCATTACATCCAATTTTTCATGAGGCTCGTGTTTAGCCCCTAGTTACGGTATGCCACACACCATCTTTTTTATGAAATTTTAGACACATATAACATTTTTCCTGTAGATTCCAAATATGTAATTTTTAAACATAACACACACACGTGTGTGCGCGCGCGCGCACACACACACACACACACACACATATTCTTTTTTTTGGGTGTCATGACTCCTTAATTCAAAAAATACATTGTTAGTGTTTCGTCCATAACTCTTCCATTTCTCAACTATTTTGAAAAAAAGGTTGTATGGTGCACTAAAGGACATCGACCTGTACATGCTATCAAAAAATTGTTTTGAAATAATTGCATTTAGACCTTCAAAGGATGCACCCACACTTGGCGTATTATTTAGGTTCGATCACTTAGATAATTAAAAAACATTTTTTTATTTGAAAAAATAGTGATGCACTAGTACTAGTTTTTCTCTATATGTCTACCAGTTTTCATAATTTGATTACATCATTTCGACACTCAAAGGTTGCACCCACAGAAACATGTACCTTATAATTTCTCCCAGAAATAAAATAAAAGATTTGTTAAAAAATCAAACTTTTGATAGTTAATAACATTTTCAATAGAAAAAATTATACATTCTAAAAGGGCATTCAATTTCCTACATTTCATCTTTTTTACTCGTAGCAAGATTCATTGTGTATGTGTCTCAAAATATCTATGTGAGTTGAGGGATACTTGTTTTTCCAGTTTTCTATTGCATCTAAGGTGTCAAAAAAAACCCTCATTAGCTTGCACACACCCATGCCAGTTCTCTTTTTATATTTCCACTATGAATTGTTGATCACATCAAATTCCTAATTAATTTTCATCATTATTAGAGAAATACTTAAAATTGAAGAGCATTAATTTCAAGGGGAAAATCCCCGTGTCACTTACTATAATAAAATGTAGATCTGGAAGAGAATATTCCATCTTACAACCACCTTTGCTAAACCCAATTGACATCATTAATAAATATATTAATGTATAATATGCTTATATTTTTTTTCCATGGAAAAAAATCACTTTATTTTCACTGAATAAACATGAACTTCCCTTTCGAGGCATACATAAAGATCGCCAAAAAGGCCCCAATAACAATAAGCTTTTAGTTCCCATATAGTTATGTTAGCTTTTAAAGCCTTAAATATTGATTCACTAATAAAATATTTACAAATTCTTTCACCTCCATTAGCCCTAGAGGGAGCATTAAAGCCACTTTCGACAACTTGTATGCTTCAACATTTAGTTCTTTGTAGATATGCTGAAAGGAAATTGACTCAAAATTTGCCATTTGATCTCTAATTTCTCTCATCAAATGTTGAAGATGAGGGGCATTTATTTGCAGGTGTCCATTTTACCAGTCTATTTTCATTTTCGAGTCCCCAAACAGCTGGAGGTTTTGTACATGATTTTTAGATGCTACTCGGAGGACTGACCATAAAGCTGATAATTTTGCCTTGTTGTTTGTTCCCTGTCCTGGCACAAAAGTGATCTCTACCTTTGTTGGTTCATTAAGGAAAAGAATACCTCCAGTTCTTCCCAAGGGAGGTTTTCGTTGGCTTGCTCTGTCAAAGAAACCCCAAGGAATGTTTTTGTCTATGTTCGATGATTTGAGCACTCTCCTTGTTTTTTTTTTTTGGTATTGTTTGATGTTCCATTACCTTATGAAAAAAAAACGTTAACTCTAATTTCAGAGGAAGTCCATATGTTTTTGAAAGTTTCTCTATTTCTTGTTTCCCATATAGTTAAAACAAAGAGAGCTGGCAATGCCTCATGTTGACATACGCTTTCATTGCTCCACCATTTTTTCACTCTGTGCTCTAGAGATTCCTCATCTTTTGTGCTTGTGGAAGGGTCTAGCTTGCTGGTAACTTGTTTCTACACTGTTCCTGCATAAGTGCAATGGAAAAAAAGATGAGAATTTGATTCACTCTCAGCTCTACACAGAAAACAATAACCAGGCCCATTGAAACCTCGTTTGAGAAGAGCTTCCCAAATCAGTAATTTGTTGTTAAAGCCAACTAGAGTGTTAGAATTGATTTTAGAGGAGCATGAATTTTCCAAATTCTTAACCACCACCAACATTCTGTTGACAGTTGTTCTAACTGGATTGTTGCTTCGTATCCCAGCTTTGCAGAGAATTTTCCATCTTTGTTATTCCAAGTCCATATTAATTTGTCCTGTTCCTCTCTTAGGTGGATAAAATTTGCCTCGAGTTGTTTAATACAGGAGTTCCATAATGCTGCTTCATTTTCGTATAGCTCGAAGTCTTGCGCTGACTTCCATATCGTGCCTCTTTGGATACAATCTGTGTAAAGGCTTGCATCGCAAAACTATTATTTCTCTTTCCTTTAGATGCATTGTGAGTGTTTCTGGCAACCTGTAGTTTTCTCCTAAACCTACCTAAGGGTCCTGGCTTATTCTAATTCTTCTTCCATCACCTACTTGCCAGGAAACCCAATTTCCTACTAGTGGGAATGCTACCACAAAGGCCTTCCAGCACAACGATCCTCCTTTGTGAGATTTTGTTGATTGTTGAAACCATTCTTCTATGGATGCGTTTGGACAGAATTTTTCTCTCATAGTTCTTCCCCACAATGTATCCGGGTTTTCCACCATCCTCCACATATATTTTGCTGCCAGTGCTTTGCAAAAGAGGTATGGGTTCTTAATTCCCCAAGCACCTCTGGATTTAGGAAGAACTATCTTCATCCACTTAACTAAAGGAATGCCTTCTTTTTTGTGCTCACTGTCCATAAGAATGAAAAACATTTTTTCATAATATTTGCTAAAATGCCCTTTGGAATATATGAAATTGAGGCCCAATATACTGGGATGATTTGTAATACAACTTTCAATAGGACTAAATGACCGCCCCTTGATAGGATCCTATTTGTCCACATTGCTATTTTGCTCTCAATTTTTTTGTAGAGCCACATCCAATCTTTTGAGGTGTAGGCATTTGGTTTTAGCTGGAAACCTAGGTATTTGAAGCCCTCATCCATTGGTGTGATGGACACTGGAATTATATATTTAGATTATGTTATGACATCCTCATTTACATTGCTGTGTGACAACTTTGATTTCTCCAGGTTTATCTCCATCCTTGTTGCCTTTTGATAGTTTTTAAGCACCTTGACTAGATTCTGTATGTTACTAAAGGTTCCATCCCCAAACATGAGGACATCATCCACAAATAAAACACGCGTTAACTCAATTTGATTGGAAAATTTTGCCCCTTTTATCAGCCTTACCACTCTTGCATTGTGCAGTAATCTGCTTAGTGCTTTTGCTTATCAACAGAAACAAGAAGGGAGAAAGGGGGCATCCTTATCTCATACCTCTGGTGGGGCGGAAAAATTTGGAGTGGGATCCATTTATAAGGACTATAAAGGAAGTAGACTAAATACAACCCAATATCCACTCAACCATCTCTATTGGCATTCATATCTGGATTAACAACAAATGGACGAAAGTCCAACTTACTCTATCATAGGATTTGGATAGGTCTATTTTAGTGCGAAAGATGTTTGTTTTTCCTTTTTGATTGAGTGTAAAGCTTCATATACTAGTGACATTGCGTCATGGATCTACCTATTGAACAAAAAACCAAAATGTTCCTTTGTTATAAACTGACTCATTATGGGCTTGAGTATCTGAGCAATGATCTTAGCAATGATTTTGTACACCATGTTACAACAGGAAATGGGTCTGAAATCCTCAAAGGTTTCCCCTTTTTGTGTTTTCGGTATTAGGGCGATGAATGTGGCATTCATGGCCCCTACAAATTTTCCTGTCCTCTGCGATTCCCTGACCACCTTCAGTAAATCATCCTTCAACAAATCATAAAAACCTAAAAAGAATTCCAGGGTAAACCCATCTAGCCCTGGGCTCTTCCCTTTCTGGAAAGAGGATATGATCTTGTTGAGCTTTTCCTCTGACACTTCCTCCATTAAAGCTTTTTTCATCTCTTCTATGATCAACTGAGGGAAAATGTTTAAAACCTCTAGGATTTCATTGATGGGGCATCTTGGTGGTGCCGTGAATCTTTTTCTGGAAATGATCTACTGCAGCTTTTGTCTTTTCTTTGAACAGTTGGGCTATGCCTCCTTCCTCATCCTTAATTTCCAAGACGGTATTGATATTTCTCCCGTGTGAGGCCAACGTATGGAAGTATTTTGTATTCTTGTCCCCAGCTTCCAACCATAAGGCTCTACTCTTTAGTCTGCTGGATTTTTCCTCCTGGGATAAGAGAAAATTGTGGTTTTTTTCTTCCATTCTTAACTGGATCAACTCATCTGCAGAGAATACCGCTATGTTATTGGAACTATGAATATTTTGGATTTTCTGCTCAATTTCCTTCAACTCCTTATGCTCTAAGCTTCTTTGATTACTTCCCCATTCTTTTGAAAGTTTTATTTTTTATATTTGTTAGGTTCTCCATCATCTGAAACATTTACCCTTCTATTGACTGTTCCTAGATTGGATTCCAATTTTTCTTTACCAACTCCCGATACTCCTCATAGTCTAGCCAGTTCGGATTGAACTTGAAAGGTGCAGGAGGTTTCTCCTCAGACCTTATGATTGAAAGAGTAATTGGTCTATGGTCTGATAAACCACACGTTTCTACTTCATATTTAAACACCAACTCATCTTGAATCAGACCTTCTGAGAGTAAGAATCTATCCAAGCATTTGGAAATTGCTTGATCCCCTCCTTTGTTATTTCTCCAAGTAGGTTCTATCCGAATTGGTTGGAGGTCTATTAACTTCTTCTGATCAAATAAGGAGTTGAAGTAATTAGCTAAAGCATTTGATCGTGCATTTTTTCCCCATACTTCTCCCGCTGTCATGGTTAGGTTTAGGTCCCCTGCCAAAATCAGGTTGTCATGATCCAAAGCTCCACTTTTGCTTAGGGTTTCCCAAAAGCTCCTTCTATCATAAAATGGGCCATAAATGTCCAGGAAGTAAAACTGAATCCCAATTTCGGGGTCTTCTAAGTATGTTCCTATTGCATCCTTTAAATAGACTTATTATGGAAAATGATGTCTGGACTCCATGCTATTACCATTCCCCCCGAGTGACCTTCTACGTCCAGGGTTTCTATCTGCCAATCCCTTAAACATGCCTTCAACGCCTCTTTAGCTTTTCCCCCTTCCGAAATTGTTTCTTGTAATGCTACTAGGCTGTTAATTTGGGATCCCCTGCTAACCCCCTCATGTTATAAGATACTATTAGCATTAAGTAACCCTACTTGGGGATTTTCTCACTCTAAGACCCCTTCCTATCGTGGTTTGTTTCCCTTCCAGAATTTCTTTGGTTGCCTACATTTGTGCTTTGTTTAGGAAGGATTTTCTTCCAGCACCTGATTTTTGAATTTGACTGAGGGATAATCCCCCCGTAGATCTTAAGTTATTCGCCTTTCCTGTTATGGGCCTCAGATCATAACCCTTAGAAGTTTCCAAAGAATTCTATTATGTCCCCATGGTTTCCACAACTTCTCTTTTCAACACACAGTTCTCCGAAGTGTTATGTTCTGTTTCCATGATACCCAATATCTTTCTTTTCAACACCTTTGGTGAGGTGTTGTTGACTTTGGAATTATCTAACCCAACGGTCTCTATAATTGAATTAACATAAATAGGGACAACGATAGTATTAGTACCTTTGGATGACGACACGTGACTGGATTCTTCTAATTCATCACCTTTCTGAATGTTTTGGGCTGCATGTGTTTCTGTGTCCACCTTTGTGTCTTTCTCCTTCCTGGGTTGTTCTTCGACCAGCTCTGTCTCCACCGTCGTATCTTCCTCCTTCCTGGACTGTTCAGAATCCAATTCATTGTTCTCAACCTTTGAATTTGTGGCATCCTGTATTTGTTTATTATTTGTCTTTTTGATCCATAATTTTTTATAAGTATGCGCTTGTCTTCTTATATTCACTGAACAATTCTTTTGCAGGTGTCCAACTTGTCTGGAATTGAAGCAGCGGAACGACAGTTTCCAATAATCAATGCGTTGAGTCCAGCTACTCTCATGCATATTAATAACAATCTCCTCATACAGACCATTTCTTATGTCTAGTTCTATTAGAATTCGAGCACACCTTCGATCTATATTATCTACCCAATCATCCTTGAGCTTGATAAACTTCCCAATTTTATTCCCTATTCCTTCAAGAATGTGTTGTTGCCAAAAAACCATAGGTAATCTAGGGAGAATTGCCCAGACTTGCTGTATGTTGTGTGGATTCCTTCGAGCATTAAAATCCACATGCCATTTCCTTAAAATTAAACTAGATGAACCCCAATTCCAACTCCATTGCAAAAGTAAGGTTCTATCCTCTTCCTTTGACACCTTAAACAGAATCCATCCTCTGGGTAAAACGTGGAAACGAGGGGTATAACCCAACACTGGGTTCCAGTTTCTCTCCATCCACTTTGCTAAGGATGAGCTCCCTGTGACTTTTCCACAAAATCTCCCCACTAATGCGAATTTTAGATAATCCATAATTTCTGTTAGCTGTATGTCTCTCCCAACTCCCAGCTCTAGAGATGAATTTTTCGCTCGCATTCCTTTGGATTTTGGTTTCGTAGACACCGTGGAGCTGTCTAATTTCAAGTGTGATGTCTTACATGAATCAAAGGCTGAGTCTGCAATCATTTCTTTGTGCGAGGTGACAGGAGTTTTTTCCATCATTTCTTTAGCTGAATTGAAGACCAAACCTTGGAATTATTCTTCCTCATAATCAACCTGATCGTCATACATTTTTGCCTTCACCTCCTTGTGGAAAAAACCTTTGTTTTAAAAAGAAAAAATAGCCACCTTCCGACCTCCTTCGCGTCCTCATGTCTGCCTTTCCTCCTTTGCTCTAATCCCANATAATAAAAACTTGAATGGGTATTTCATTAAGGCATTTTCAAGATTGAGCTCTTTTCAAAATTGGACTTAAATAGATAAAAGAAAGTAATATGAATTTAATATAAAAGAGTAAAAACTTGATTGGGTCTTTCATTAAGGCATTTTCAAGATTGAGCTATTTTCAAAATTGGACTTTTTATTAGTCGTTTTTGTTATGAGCATTTTTTATAAAGGCACTAGGTACACAAGTTCTTTATCACAACCCTAGTTTTAATTTATTTCATTTATCATTTTATTTGAGAATAGTTTAAATATTGAGGTTTCAAGATTATAGATTGGGGTTTTTTCACTCTACTAAATCTAGGACATTTTCATTGAGACATTTTTATGAAGCATTTTCATAGGATATTTTTAATATTGTGATTTTCATTATGGCATCTTTTATTATTTTATTTTATTTATTTAAAATTCTTTTTTACTTTGAAAGTATAAACACCTCACGACATTTACCGAACGGGAGACCTAGCATAGTTACCCTAAACTTCAAAATCTAGATGTAATAAGTCACACATTAAAACTGCTTGCCTCATAGAAGCAAAGAGGTTGAGAAAACTACTTGAGAATAAAGAATACTTTCAAGATTCTGGATTGGGTTTTTTGGCATATTTAATCATTTTATTTTATTTATTTAATTTAATTTTTTACTCCTAAAGTATACGGGCATTTACCAAAGGGAGACAATCATAGTTACCCTAAAGTTCAAACTCAAAAAAACATAGAGAAACTACATGTAATAACTTACAAATTAAAACTACTTGTCTCAGACAAGCAAACACGTTGGGAAAACTAATTGAGAATAAATATAGGTTAATATGTATTAAGGTTATTTCTAATAACCATAAATTTGACACTAAGTAAAACCCCAATTCTAAAAGGATCAAACATATCTATAAAGGAAAATCATCTTGTTCCAGAAGATAAGGTGAAGAGAAATTTGATTGGGTATTTCATAAAGGCATTTTCAAGATTGGGCTATTTTCAAAATTGGATTTTTTATTAGTCATAACTGTAAACCCTCATTAAAATTTTATACTGCACCTAAATTTTATTCCTTAAAGATCCTATTAGATAGAAAAACACTCCAAACTTACAAATGCACCGGTCCATTAATTTGTTACTAAAAAAGATTTCATAAAATTGTCCACTTAAAGCTTAACATTCAGAAAAAATGTCATACAATTTAAGCCCATTTCATAATATAAACTAATTTAAGACTTTAAAACTTAGCATTCACAGAAAAAACCTAAAAAAATTAACATTCAGAAAATACCAAAACCAATTTCATAATATCATATGACTAAAGACTTGGCATGTAGAAGAAAAACCATACCATCTAAGCAGATTTCATAATATCGTTTGAAATACGGCTTAGCATTCAGAGAAAAAATCTATGCAGTTTAAGCCCAGCCTATTTTTATAGCGGCTTGTTCAATTAAACTTAAGCCCAGCCTGTTTTGCACATCAAATGGCTGTGCAAAACTTAAACTTTAAATGAAAAGCCCTAAAACCTGGTGCTGAAAAGGCAGTCTGTTGTTGTGCATTTTCATTGGCCAACACACGCTGTTGGGTATCTGCACCCAAAACCCTCCACGTTTGGGTATCCAAATTCACGGATAGCATCTTGGATCCCGACATTCTTGGAATTATTGTGACGCTGTCCTTACCGTCGTAGGCCGCTGCTACCTCAT
This sequence comes from Pseudotsuga menziesii, assembly GCA_001517045.1. Classification (NCBI taxonomy): domain Eukaryota; kingdom Viridiplantae; phylum Streptophyta; class Pinopsida; order Pinales; family Pinaceae; genus Pseudotsuga; species Pseudotsuga menziesii. The sequence continues at coordinate 252,638 of LPNX010626440.1, forward strand.
CTGATGCAAACTGTAACGCGTGTGTACTCGAAAGCTCCCATTGCCCCACGGCGGGATTCGCCTGCCATAAGCCCATTAAAGCGCGGGGTTCCCTTATAAAGGGATTATTACGACGGCCTAGGAAAACGCTTAAGAGAAATGTTCTGCCCTTGTAAACCAACAGCTTAACGTACTGGATCCGGTGCACTGCGATGCCTAATCCCCACTGGTGCTCTCGCAAAACACATTGGATTTCGTTGAAGAGCCCGGTTTCTGTGTCATAATTAGCCAGCACAGACCGTTGGATTGAACTGTAAACGATGGTGTTGCCATCTACAGTGGTGCGGAACGGCAGCCTGAATAATCTGTAGCTGATATTTGGACACAGCCTTACGGTCCATTCGTCTGTAGCAGAGCTGTAAACAAGGGCATGGACTCGAGCTGTCCTCAGTTCTCCCCACACCATCACTTTAAATGTTTTACCACCGTCGTCTACAACTAGGTTGATGGAAATGGACGGCTGCACAGTCCCAGTCTCAGGTGTGGAGTTGGTCGGCCATAGTTTTTTCTTCAAGCATGGCTTCAGGCTAAGGCGCGTGCTGACCTGCGTATCGGGCAGCTTTCGGAAGCGTCTTGTTAAGGCATTACCAGCCAGCATTTCTCCGTCATTGGCTACGAAAAGCAAAATACCGTCGGCAGCTCCCTGAAGAAGCCAAGATTTAGTCGGATCGGCTTCATACCTAGACAGAAAAAAGTACCACTTGTTAGAATTGTTGTTGAAGAAGCAAAAGTCACGGTGATCGCTGCTGAGAGCAATCCACGATTCCTTGTTTCTCTCGTCGTACAGTTGCTGAAAGATGTTGCACGACGAAATCATCCGGTGCCAACTGACACAGGTTCGCCGAGCTTTCAAGAGCTCAGTGATAGATAGGCGAGACAGAATGTCATACAGAAGTTCTTCGGGGAGGCGATCCATCAGGCATTCCGTTGATTCATTACCGCGCCGTTTCTTGACAGCTTTATCAATTTGCGTCTCATGCAGTTGGAATGGGACTACCTCCGTTCGCTCATCGGACAAAGAGGAAATATCAAACAAAAAGGAAATCTTTAATTTTTAAATGTTTTTATTCATTTTTTCTTAATTGACCATGTAAATGGTGGCTTTGTAACTTGAACATAGTAATGAAATATTAATTTTATTTGAAATATTCATACGAACATGATTAAATCTTCAAAGGATCAGATCAAAATTAAACTAAAAGATGAAATTGATTATAATAATGGTTGTATAATAAATAACTAATTTCATCAACTAGTCACTAGGTGGATTTTTTGGGCAGGGTTTTGAAAAAATCCAGTAATAATTTTTCAAAATCGAGGTTACACTAATGGTCTAATTTCATTTTATTTATTTTATTTTTAATCAATTTTAATTTATAAAAATAAATATATAATAATAATAATAATAATAATAATAAAACTAATTTAAAATTTAAAATTATTTAAAAATCTTTTAAGTAATTACAAAATAATATTTTTAATAAAATGTCCATTAGTGGTTGTTGAAGTGTTGGTGTAAGTATTTAGACATTTATAGTGGGAAGGACTTGGGACCAATATTGGTCATAAAATCGGTGCCATGAACCACCCAATACAAAACCATATAATCACTAGTAAATGACAGCATTGACTTAATTAAATAAAATATCATAATCCAATAAAATTTTATTTTTAAATACAACTATAGATAATTGACACGTGTACCTATCAAACCATCTTGTCCTTTCTGAGTGAGTTATGTTCTCACGTGAAGACGTGCATGAAAATATTATCAAACATTACAACAACCTATGTAATCAAATCTACAAGGACATATCTAAACTCAATGAATGATCACACCTAGCATCCCAACCCATCCTAGCACACATCCACACATGCACAACATAAATCTGCACCTATACAAATTATAGTGTCTTGGAGGTCAGATTCTCCCACAACAACATTCAACTACTCAACCCTCCAATGCTATAAATGAAACCCAACCCATTAACTTATTTAAATCAAGCATTAAATTGATTAGAAGCACAAGCATAATCTTATATTGTCTCTTAGCCATTAGATTAGACTGAAATCAATCCTACATACTCATTCACAAAGTCAAGGCTATGATCCATGCCAATGCTAGTCTCCAATCAAATCCAATAGCCAAAATCTATAAAATGCAACAAACATCCCACACTCTACCATATTTGCATTCCATAATTTCATACTCATTAGCAACATTGTCAACATAGAACATATGGTCAAATTGATTATAATCACTATCAACAAGCAGTCTATTAGAGTGTTTTTCAGATCAAGCATTGACAGTCTAAATAATTTATTGCACCGAGAGGCGTTCTATAGCCCAGTATGGGGGAGATCTTGTAACGCGATGTAACGTTAGTAACGTTTGTAACATGTCGGCAACAAATAATAGTGATCAATAATGAATATTATGGGAGAAATCTTGTAACATGATGTAACATTAGTAACGTTTGTAACATGTGGACAAAAAATAATAGTGATAGTGAATATTATGGGAGAGATTTTGTAACACAAAATAAAAAATAATATCACTTTCGTTATTTTTATTAATAAAAAATAAATTTTCTAATAGGCGAAAATAAATGTCAGCCACAAAAACAATCTAATATGGGGGACATGTTGTAATCTTCCTACCTAACAAAACAATAAAAAAGTAAAAATTTAATTATCCGTAAAAAAAATATGTGGTTCAAGAAAAAAACACAAAATTGAATTATCAGCAAAAAAATGTTGGCCTTGCACATGGTTTTAAAACCATGTGTGCATGGTTTAGGAGGGCCTTGCAAATGGTTTTAATACCATGTGCAAGGCCTCCTAAACAACCCATGGTTGTAGGAGGGCCTTGCATATGGTTTTAAAACCATGTGTGGGGAAATGATGCAATCTTCGTTCCTAACAAAATAAAAAATAATAAAAATATTATATGTCCGCCATAAATAATATTAAATATTAATAATAAAAATATTATATGTGGACCTTAAATAAAAAGATTTGTCTTTTGGTTTGAATCAAATCAATGGATACCTAAGAAGAGGTTTGCTCCTCGAGAGATTTGATTCATCTTGGCACTTGATAGAGCCTAGTATTTGGATCTACGCTGGTATTACTTTCAATTGATGTTAAGAGTGTTTTCTACTCAAATCTTGTTAGAGTATATACAAGGGAATGTTAGGGTTTACATTCGTTCTTTGATTATGAATTGATCACATCATTCACATATATAACCATACAAAATCCTCAATATCGATTTTGATTGTAAGTTCGGAACACTTGTAATTTCATACCACTTGCAAATATCAATTCACATCATACACGTAGGGCTACAGAATTTTCTTTGTGCTCAAACATAAACTTAGATTGCAATAGATTTATGCAAATAATGAATATACCATAACACTATGAACATGCAAGAAGGGCTATAGAATTTACTTTGTGCACAAACAAAAACACAGATTGCATCGATTAGCTTCATGTAGATAACACAGATACAAGAACACTTAACACATGTTCCAATGACATTGAAATAGATCATGCATGTGTACATGATTGTGCCAATACTCTCATGCTTTTTGCAGTCATGTCAAGATTCAATCACACTGCATATACAAGAAGGTCAAGGAGGCAAGTTTCCAAGGGTGCACAACTATAATGCACTTCCCCAGATGAATGCCTAGCCCACACTATTGCTAATAGCAATCTTGTTGGGGATGATGATGAGCATGATGAGACAATGGGTGATGGTGTTGTTCCATAGCCAACCTCAGTGCACAGTGCAAGTGCAACCAAGAATACTAGTGCCCTTAGAGGATGGACTGAAGAGGATATGATGAATGTAATTAATGATGTAGAATTCAATGTATATTATATCATAGAAACTTCCAAAAAGCACGAGATTGTGCCCACATCAATGCATTATTGGATAAATGGTTTCACTCATACAAAGAGGAAAGGGCCTATGACAATGATGATTATAGAAGAGGAGGAAGAAGTGGTTGTTTGGTGCAAGGACATGGTTGGAATGTGTTGAGGCTTGGAAAATCGCAGGCGGCAACAGTAAGGGATTCACCCCAATCAGCGTTCCCAACTAGCCCGCTAACTGTTTGGTATAGGGAATCCGTCCGGTTTACGGTCCGGCTACCGTAGGTCAAAGTAACAACAAAGGTTTACCGGTTGCGGCCCGGTCCACCGGAATTTGTATTTTGACTTAAAGGAATGATATGCACGTGTCTAATTAAATGCAGGCTGGCTTAAATGCAAGGGGCGGTCACAAAGTGATACACAGGTTCTTACCTCTCGTCTTATGCTCACAAGCAAACAAACCAGATACGAATAAAAATAACTAACTATCTAAACTATCCCTAGGGAGCGAGGCTATCATTTTTACTGAGAAATATATAATCACATACAATAAGAAAAAGTCACAGAGAGCTGATACTTTCCTCACAGCACATGAAACTTACAAATATTCAAATAACCAGTTAGCTGATCATTCTATACAACAGTTATTGCCCATAGTGCAAATGCATCCCAGAAAAGACTGCAGAATAATTAACAAGAACTTAGGTTCGAAACATCAAGTATCCTTACAGCACATGAAATACAGCTGAAAATGAAGTAGTTCATCTGCAACTATTATTCATTGAATAGCATTGGTACATTTCACTTCTTTACTCTTTCCAGCAGACCAAAATGCGGTTTACTTCACAAAACGAAATAGTTCCTCTTGCAAG
>LPNX010626445.1:0-83966 GCA_001517045.1 Pseudotsuga menziesii
TATATATAATCAAAAGGAAAGAGAGAGCAGTAAGAGTTTTTCCCCTCTTTATTTTGTTCCATCCTGGAACCCACACCATCACTGTGGCTTTTCATGCTCTCAGCTTCTTTCACATCAACGTGAATGCTGGACCAATCTCTCTTGGTCATGACACTTAGTGTCTTTGGTCTATTCCAGACCTCAAAACCATGGAGTCTCTCCACATGGTTTGTCTCGGCTGCCAGGACTCCCCCGTCTTACTAGCACCTTTTTTCATTACTGCTCATTCCGAGTTTTCCAGGACAGTCACATGTCCATATGCACCCCTAGGATGATCTCATAGTCCTCGCTTCTAGCGATACCTATATCCAACATTGAATAGATTCACATGTTTAGTTTATTCACATCATTTTTATCTCTAGAACAAGAGCTTAAAACACCATAACCAAATCATATACACATGTATATTCATAAGCAAAATAATCCAATACTTATCTGTATTGTGCGCTTCCCCGTTCATCCACAGGATCCTGCTTTGCTTTGCAAGCCTTGGGATCGCCTATGGACTTAGATGTTAGGTCAGCATGCCAGCTGCTCCACAACATCAGATATTTAATGTCCAGCCAGTACATCCTCATGTCAACTGGGCTTGGAAATTTACCATGACCATTTCCAGGTCTAGGATCTACTATGCATCCTTAGGCATATCACAGCCCATCATACACTTATGTCAACATACACTTATACCAACATACACTTATATCAACAATAACCCTTACCCCACAACCCCTCACAACAACCATTTACCATTTCACCTTTACCTTTACCTTTATCACTTATCCATTTGCTGTCGCAGTATGCCTTTATATCTGTTAGGCATTGTCAAGGAGTTGGGAAAGGCTGAATGCTATGCTGGTGAGCTCACTGCAGAGCTAGGAACACCTACACCAGAACTAGCCTGACTTCTAAAACACCCACATACACCCAACACAAGGAATCAGTCCCTTCTCTACTACTCAGTCCCTCAGGCCCTGCATTCCCTTCCATTGCTATCCCAGGGTCGTGGAGAAGAAAGCCAACCCTCTAGCTCTGTCTGTGTGGTTTCCAATCACCAGGTTATTAAGCAAACTAAGCCCCCATCCTTGCTTCCTTTTCACATGTCTCACCGACATAATCTATACCATCTCACTCATGTTATCACCAAACACGTAGTGCAGATGAGACATTTTCAAAATGTCCAATGGCGTTTCACTCGAAACCCATTTCCAAGATAAGGGAAAACCTTCCCATGAAGTTTGGCTCTTGCAGGTCATCACACATGATCTTCCTGCAGTGTGTATCCCTGACACATTCATCAAATAGCCAAACAGTCAATCATTACCTGATAATACAATCCAATTGATCGTTCCATAACCAAGCAATGACATTGGTAATCAAATTCAATAAGAATTTGCAATTCTATCTATTACAGAAATTGACTTGCTCAATTGTGGGTTTCTTGTAAGCAGCACTACTATGCCCATTATAATTTTATGCGTACTATCATAATATGATTACCCACTTACCATGCGTCCCTCCTGACACAATCTTATACAAGCCAACAATGATTAGTAGTCGTTAGCACTTTCTTAAATCCGAAATCCACAATTCAAATTTAACAACCCATTATGCATATCAACTATTTTCACAACCATGAGACTTCTTCTCATAAATGGTAGATTCTGGCATTGGTCAGGGTCTTACCTCTCAATGCCATGCTCGAATAATCTACCTGAAACATGAGTTTCAATCAACCAAACACAATCTTATGCAAGCCAATAGTGGCTAGTGGTTGTCAGCAATTTCTCAAATCTGAAATTCACAATTCGAATTTTAACAACCTATTATGCATATCATATGGTAGATTCTGGCATTGGTCAGGATCTTACCTCTCACTGCCATGCTCGAAATAATCTACCTGAAACATAAGCTTTAAACATCCAAACACAAGCTTATGCGAGCCAATAGTGACTAGTAGTTGTCAGCAATTCCTTAAATTTGAAATTCACAATTCAAATTTAATAAGCTCTTTCACATGGTAGGTTCTGGCATTGGTCAGGGGCTTACCTCTCAATGCCATGCTCGAAATAATCTACCTGAAACATGAGCTTCAATCAGCCAACACTTGGTAAGTGATGCATATAACCTTTTCATTGCTACAACCATCACTGAAGCATTTTTCAGAATTTATAAAATCCAAATACTTCCAACTGTTAGTCACATCAATATCATCAAAGCTCATTTACGTCATGCAATCATTATCATATTAATATTTGCAAGGTATAGTCATATCATTCATGCAATTAAATGAAGTGTTTAGATACTCCTTACTTCACAAGCGTATCATTCATACCACCTTGCTCTTCAATAGAGCATTTCTGGCAGCCAACTGATCATGACTATCCTGCATCCATAACAACCTTTGAAACAGTTCCAGAATTATCATTAATTCATCATTTCAGTCATTAGTCAGTCCACATATCGCATACATTCATCTCAATGCATTCATGCAATACATCACAACATTGCACCTACACTTATGCAATCAGTCATTCACACCCTTCATAGGCATATAACTACAAGGTTCATAAAATCTTCTTAATGCATGTCCATTCAATATACCGTGCATGGCCTAACCATGACTAATTCATTTAGGATGCATTATTATAATCAATATCATCAACATATATAGGCATAACACCTTTTTATATTCCAGCATCCACGTGGTATGAGGTCTCTTACCTTTACCACTCCATGGAATTTGTTATAAGCAAACTCTTACCTGCATGGGTCTTACTTACACCCTCACCATGACCAATTTGGTTAGTCCTTGCAGAAGATTGCAGAATTTGCTCACCAACTTTTGTTATGGACTTGTTGCCTTATCCATTCCTTCATAGGGTTGCTGGTCACACTCCATCATCATCAGCAACATATTCATCATGGTCCATGTCATCGTTGGTTTTGCCACTAATTCCAACATCAAAGCAATGACTATCATTATTGGTCCATTATAAATATATAATTTCCAATATTCTTACCAATCATGCAATATCCTATGCATGCAATACATATCCTCATGCATTCCATGCATAAACTTAGGAAGTGTAGTTAAAATCAGCAAGATATGGTCTAATGAAAACTTCCCTTTCAAATCCCTCATCTTCTCATGGAATTCCTTTCCACACAGCAGCTGGTTGACTTCACAGTCCTTGCTACCCCTGGGCATGCAATTGTCCAGATTGTCCATTTGATAGCATCGGCCATCATTAGCACTTTGCTGATTCATGCTCAGGTTCCAGTCACTTATCCTTGTTCCTTGCTGGATAAGCTTTCCAACGCCTATCCACATGCTTCATTCCGAACTTGGATGTGAAAACCACACCACTTCTAAAATGTCGATTTTCACCAAATCTTTGCATTTTACACACAGCCGCATTTTGGTTGCCAACTTCAGCCGCTTCACTTCCGTTGCACCATTCATCTTTTATGAATTTTGGGTTTTACTAATTTGCCCAAAACAAAGGATTTTCTTTTCACAAGAACGACTGTCTCAAGGGACGAAGGGGGTCAAGGGGGCTTGCCCCCTTGTGGCTTCCCTGTGCCACTGCGGGGTGGGTCGAGGGCAGCGCCCTCATTTTTTTTTTTGTAAAACATTAATTTTCACGCAATCTGGCGCATAAGATCGCTGCCACTTCTCATTTTCTAGCCCATGAAAATTCACTGAAAAACTGCTTGAAAACCTTGCTGGAAGGCAGTCAAAATCGGCTGGAAATCCCACTGAAAAATCCCAAAATTTCTTTGTGCAAAATCGGACCTCATTCCACACAACCTTCCAACGTATCGGCTGTCAAACAGTTACTCCTCCCGCTGAATCGGCTCTCGAAAGGCTTTCCCCTTCTGCAACGACGGCACTCATCGGCTGTCGAAAGCTTTCCCCTTCCGTAGCGGCGGCACTCATCGGCTGTCGGAAGCTTTCCCCTTCCGCAGCGGTAGCACTCATCGGCTGTCGGAAGCTTTTCTACATCAGAAGCCGAAAAGTTTTCTCTTCCGCAATGGCGGAACATGATCTCTTTCCTTCTTCCGATCGGCGGCACAACCGGGTCGGCATCGGCAACCTTTTTACGTTGGAAACCAAATTGCTTTGGCTTCCGCAACGACGGATGTTCATTCCCTTTCTTCTTCGATGATTCAACACTTAGCCAAATTTCTAACCTTCTTGCGGCGTCGGTGATCGGATGGCTTTCGAGTCGGATGCGGAATCGCTTCACCGTCCGCAACGGTGGAAGTTCACTTCACCTTCTCTTCCGCAATGTCGAAACCCCTTTCACATCGAACGACTTAATGGTTCGGCGTCCGCAACGGCGGACACTCAATCACTTTCTCTTTCGACTGTCTAACACTTAGACCAAAATTTTTCAAAACTTCCCTTCGTCGAAAATCGGCTCCATTGCTGCATTGGCGGCTGAATCCTTTTCACAGCTGCAACGGTGGACCGGAAATCGCTAAACCTTCTGCCACATCGGAAGTCGAAACCACTAAGTGTTCCGACTGTTAACACTTAGGTGATTTTTGAAGTTTGCTGCTGTCAAACTCTAATCTCTGCTGGGCAGAATGAAGTCCTGCCTCTGTTAGTTGCTCCTTCTTGGCCCATAGAGGCCCACTGTTGCAACCAGGAGCTCTGATACCATACTGTCACATCCCCATCCCTCAGACCGGCGAAAAGGACGCGACGAACATCAAATTCAGCCCGGCAAACAGCCCCATGAACATGAACAGGAGAAATGCTGATATTAAAAGCTTAAACAACATAACAGAATGCATAAAACATCATACAAGATGCATAATTCCTCAATCATTCAGCGGAAGCAAACATATTCATAAACCAGCATTCAACATGTTCATCATAACTCATTAAACATCAATATGATTGCAGAGATGGAATAGCCACAACACTTATCTTTCAATGAAGAACTTTCCCGCAACCAGCTACGTCGCTGCAACGTTCCACCCAACCATAGGCCAGCATGCTCATCATTCTCTCAGCACACTGCCACCCCCAAGCTGGGCATGATTCCTCCAAGGATAAGGGTCAATTGCAGGCTTACACGTAGCCGAGGGGACACAAAACAGCCAAACCAAACACTGGGTTTAACAGGCCTTCAACAAGCGGCCAAGCCAGCACAGTCCGAAGACCAACCACTGCATACCCGCAACAATCAACCCCTTCACAGCCCTATGAAGAAAGCAAAACAACCGGTGACAGTCCCAAACAACAGATGAGGCACAACTCAAGCCCACAAGGAAACTCAGAGTTGTTCTTGGCCCTAACGTGGCCAAAACAACTCAGCAACCACACCCAAACTAGGGTAACGACAGCAACCCAATTCACAATAAAAATAGTGGCAACAATCCACAGCCCACAGTGGATAAGAAACAGAACTCCCGGCATAACCATGGGAGACTCGGCTAATGACTGTGGCAATCAACAGCCCCAACTCACAGTGCCAATGATGGTAGCTATACACAGTCCCAAACAGCAGGGAAACTCAGACGCAGACCACTGCAGAAAACGACTCAATACGAAAGCATAGCATCCCAAAACGCAATTGGACACCACATCCAACCAAAAACGTGGGGAAGACAACAGCCCCAAAACACAATCAGTGAGCAAGGCTCACAACGTGGGAAAACGACCCCAAACAGTCTGTGCGTGAGTGCAACCCGCACCAGGCCACAAAACGTCAAGGAGACTTACCCAATTCCACTCTGTGGAAAACGTGAATGACCACAAGTAAGCAGCTCTCCTCTTAGCTGCGTGAGATCCAGCAGATCCTCTACCTGTGCGTGGGGATGAGCAAGACTGCCGCCCCTCTACGTGAGGAAAAACAAACAGCGGCCCCCGCGTGAGGAATGAACAGACCACGAACCTGCGTGTGAGCAGGAAACCGACCACTGTCGTGAAGGTTGAAGCCCAGCTGTGTAAGCAAACAGACAGCGGCCTCTGCGCGTGGATGAACAGCAGAATGCTCAGCATGGAGAGGATGAAACCGCAGGGTGAGAATGGAGTCGTGGGTGGTGTGTGGGTGTGGGTAAGGGACTGACAGTCCTGCCTCCCCACTCCCAAAGGCAATTACTGCCCTCAACCACTCAGCCATCACTCCTCAACCACTAGCTGAAGCATTAAAAGAGGTTGACAAGGTTGGATGAGACCAAAAAAGGTGGCAAACAAACAAAGGTGGAAAAACATGGGTTTTTCCCTCATTGGACTAAGGTTTGACATCCCCACCCCTTATCCTTTGGAACCATGCCCTTTTCATTCAACGTTGCACTGCCGTAGCTAGTTGTGGTTTTAGTTTTTAATTGATGTGCGTATTTACATGATGCCACATTATAATGTGCCGGATAGCACGATAAACCATTGGCAACTATCCCCATTTCCGAAACACACACAACACGAAATCGATGGTGGGGCTTTTGCCTTGAGCTCCTCACCACGATTAATTACAATATATACATCATGCAAACGGGGTCAAAACCAGGGACGTGACATAAGCGAGAATTGAGAAAGTTTTGTTCATGGAACACATGAATAGATTTGTAATATTGATTATTTTTAAACCAAATCACGGCAAAGTAACTTTCATAAATTCAGAATAACTATTAAATTCAAAATAACTATTAAATTTATATTTTATAATAGACATTTAAAAAAAAATATTTATATATTGAAAACAACTAAGTTTATAAATGTCAAACATATCCACCATTTAAGTTATTATTTTTGAAAAAATATATATTATTTTTTTTTTAATTTTATTTAGATATCTAATAGTTCTTAATAAAATGTTCTTAATTTATCAATTAAACATATCCTAAACAAAATTATATTAGGTTATTTTATATAATTTTACTTAGATGTCTAATGTTTTCTAATAAAATGTTCTTAATTTATCAATTAAACATATTATAAACAAAATTATATAACAGAGAGTAATTCTTTTCCAATAATTTTCAGATATAATTAAAATTATATAAATATATAATAATTATTATTGGATAACAACTTTAATAAAAAATATGATTTAAATATATTATTATCATATGTGTAAGCTCAACCTTCTATGTCTAAATTCAAAATATATTTTGAAAGCCTGAAATACCAAGCGGAAAATGATGTGACACAGAAATAACTGGTAAATAGATTTATAGTAGTAGACATTCGTATATATATATTATCATTGTTGAAATCGGTTGAGATTGGACAATATAGATGTAATATTGATATATAAATTTGAATCTATTTTTATATTAACAACATCTCGGTTGAGATTGGACAATACAGATATAATATGGATATATAAAAGGATTTGAATTTATTTTTATATTAAAAAATAAAATGTGATTATAATAAATAAAAATTAATAATTTTAATTTTTTTTTACATGTTTTTATTTGAAATTTGGGGTGGAGTGAGGTTTATGTTTTTCATCTATAAATAAGAATGAGACAAGTATATAGTCTAGATTGATTTTTATGGTAAACCTTCAAAATTTCAAATAAACAATTATAATGAGATAGACTTATTCAAATAATGATGACTATCCATTGGATTTAGCCAATTTAGGTATACTGTTAAAAGCCATGTTACTTAAGCATTAGTTATAATGATCTAATTCGTCCAAACATCCCATCTTGAACATATTTATTGTTTTCTTTTGTGGATTATTGATGCGTTTGTCTGCCACTAAGATCTATCTAATCAATTAATTTGACAATCTTAATGACTTAATTTAATCCTTTCTTTTTGGGTATATCTTTTAGTTTCTGCATGGCCACATAAGCAGCTATCCATTATAGTGGAAAAATAATCATAGAAAATGGTACGAGAGTCTTGTTGGCAACCAGTAAACGAAATGGTGAATTGCCAATAGTGAAATTGGAATGCACCGTGATTTAGACTGGTCGGATGCTTAACTAGTAGGGGAAATGGTGATGTGAAATTGCTTGAATATGGAAGCTCACATGGTTTGCTAATTTGATTTTAACAGACATGAATTATTATTATTTTTTAACAAACATGAATCATTATTAGATTTATAGATTTTTTTATTTGAGATTTGGGGTGGACTATGATCTATGCATTTTTATTTATGGACAAGGATGAAACAAGTGTACTGTCGAGATTGATTCTATGGCATTCATTCAAAATTTGAAATAAACAATTATTTAAAGAAAATAATATGAAAAATAACTGGTAGGTGATGAATGGATAATTGGTAGCCATGCATGGATAACTCATGGCTGAAGAATGATTATAACAGAGAGTTCATGGAAGATAACTAGATGTTTAATTGCAAAAAAAATTGATTAAACTTGTCTTTTTTTCTGTATTATTTTCGGCATATACATCGATAAGCTAGAAGGTTGTTTAGAAGAAGTAGTCTGCCTTGGCACAACCTTATTTGGGATAGTCGTCATCCTTCTTCTTTATGATGTTGATAATGTTCTTATGGAAAGGTGTCCGGACCTTGATAAGCAATTAAGAATTCTGAAGGATTTTTCCTCTAATATGGGCATGGCTATTAACATTGACAAAATAAAAGTTATGATTTCCAAGTCGAGGTCTCTTATGCAAATTTTGTATATGACAATAATAACTTGGAGGAAGTATCTTCTTACAAATATTTCAAAATTGATATTCAGAATTGATAAAAGGATTAATGGAGGGTGGAATGCTTATTTTGGCCTTGAAAACAATTGTAACTTAACAAACCTTGTGATTTGTTCCTATTTGAAACTCTAGTCACTCCTGTTATCTTGTACAATTATGAAGTTTGATATTGGAACACCTCTAGAGAATCCGAGAGAAAGATTGAACAAATTAGAATGTATAACCTCAAAATTAAAAACAATATGTCCTCTCAACTTCTCTTGATAAAAGTGGGTATTCCCCTCATCGGGAGCATTTCTATGACTATGTACCTGAGGCTTAAGTACATGATAAATCACATGGGAGACTAGAGACTACCTAAAACTATTTTTCAATCTAATCAAGACAACCTACAACTCAAGAGAGGCTGGTATTAGGATGTCATGGTTTGGATAAACCATTGATGGAATGATGAGAATGGGAGTTTTCAAAATATCAATAACATTAAAAATATTATCACCTCTAACTTTGAAGAGAAAATATGGGGCTAGAGAATTAAAATTAAAACAGAATTAAGATACTTTAAAGAGGTCATTAACCCTAATTTAGAAGATCAAACGTATATCTTTATTTTAACTAGTTCAAAGAAGAAAATTAAAGTAATGAAGATAATAACGCTCTCTCATGAGCTTCATATTGAAAATACTACAGATACAATTGATAAGTAAAATGAAAGTGTCAAATCTGGCTAGCTCATTCAGTTAAGGCGTGGGTCTCGTTAGAAAGGAGACCCGAGTTCAATCCCCTTAGGGGTGATTTAGTCAGGAGGAGACACCCAAAACTCCGACCATCATAAGGGTTGGTGTGGGATCACACGGTGACTTTGACGACTTATATGCCCCTGGGTTGCGGTTATCTTAGCCAATGGTGGAAATGCAGTGGCCCTGAGTGATGGGCATTTATTGCAAAAAACAAAGCCTTCCATAAAATTTTTGGGCACTCCACTCCTATGGCTAGGGCATCTTCATAATTTATTTGGGGGCTCTAATTTAGGTACATACTTTTCTTCCCTCTCTATTTTTTTTATTATTTTATTATTTTGTTTTGTTTTCTATTTTTAGTTTTAGTTTATTCTATCTAAACTTTTACACCTTTACATAAATATGAGTAATTCATTGTATTTTCCAAAAAATGTTAAAGGAAGACCCATCAGATTTACCCTATAGAATCTGTATGATTTTATGGAGTCAGTAGAGAAACGTAGGGAAGAAGGAGAGCCTAAACTTTATGAATATATATAATCCTTAAATAAACATAGGGAAGAAAGAGAAGTTAACCTCAAATAGAGTTAAAATCCATGCTCCATAATAAATTTAGATCTTTTAAAGAGGAAATCCAAAAACAATTAGATGATAAGATAAGAAAATTGGAGAACAAGGTAGAGATAACAGAGACTGGACTGCATGCAATGGAAATTAAAAAAACACCCAAACAAAGAGAGACATATATAGTAGAAAATAGTAAGTTAAATGATAGGATTAAAGAGCTAGAGGAAAAAGTTAACCACAACCTAACCCTAAATAATATAGGGACTGATACACAATCATGGACTCATTTAAAGGCACTTTGGATGCCACATAACACTGAAAAAACATGGAACCTCTGACTTTAGATCACAATTAAAGGTACTTCCCTAACTGATTTGAAGATGAAGTAAAAAGACAAAATTTAGGTAATTGAATAAGATTTCATGATATATAACTTTTATCTATATAAAATTTGTGTAAATGATTAGAAAATTAGTTTCCCTTAAATTGGGTTTTCAAATTTTCGACATTTCATAACATATATGTTTGTGCGAGTGCAACACTATATGAGGTGAATGATGTCATTTTTTGGATAAACTCTTGCAGACATATGATACTAGTGCAACAATATTTTTTCAAAATTTTTCATGAATTATTTTTTATTATTAATTATTGAAGTCTGAAAACCTTGAAACGAAAACATTTTGTGCGGGTGCAACGCGTTAAGGGAAAAACTTAATGAAATTCTTGATTTCTAGTTATTTATCATATATAAAGAATGTGATAAAAATTCAATACATATTTATATCGATAGACATTTTTATTTGAGATTTGGGGTCGACTACAACCTATGCTTTTACATCTACCAATGAGGATGAGATAAGTGTACTATCTAGATTGATTGTATGACAGTCGTTCAAAATTTGAAATAAACAATTATAAAAAAGGAATACAAAAAATAACGAGTAGCTAGCTCATGAATGGATAACCAACGGTTCATGGCAGATAACTAGAAGAATATGCGATAAAAAGAAAAAAATTATTTTATTATTTTATTTTTATTATTTTATTTTGTTTTCTATTTTCAGTTTTAGTTTATTCTATATAAAATTTTACACCTTTAAATAAATATGAGTAATTCATTGTATTTTCCAAAAAATGTTAAAGGAAGACCCATCAGATTTACCCTATAGAATCTGTATGATTTTATGGAGTCAGTAGAGAAACGTAGGGAAGAAGGAGAGCCTAAACTTTATGAATATATATAATCCTTAGAGAAACATAGGGAGGAAAGAGAAGTTAACCTCCAAATAGAGTTAAAATCCATGCTCCATAATAAATTTATATCTTTTCAAGAGGAAATCCAAAAACAATTAGACGATAAGATAAGAAAATTGGAGAACAAGTTAGAGATAATGAAGATTGGACTACATGCAAGGGAAATTCAAAAAACACCCAAACAAAGAGAGACAGATACAGTAGAAAATATTAAGTTAAAGGATAGGATTAAAGAGCTAGAGGAATAAGTTAACCACAACCTAACCCTAAATAATATAAGGACTGATGCACAATCATGGACTCCTTTAAAGGCACTTTGGATGCCACATAACACTGAAAAAAACATGGAACCTCTGACTTTAGGTCACAATTAAAGGTACTTCCCTAACTGATTTGAAGATGAAGTAAAAATACAAAAGTTAGGTAATTGAATAAGATTTCATGATATATAAATTTTATCTATATAAAATTTGTGTAAATGATTATAAAATTAGTTTCCCTTAAATTGGGTTTTCAAATTTTTAGCATTTCATAACATATATGTTTGTGCGGGTGCAACACTATATGAGGTGAATGATGTCATTTTTGGATAAACTCTTGCAGACATATGATACTAGTGCAACAATATTTTTTCAAAATTTTTCATGAATTATTTTATTATTATTAATTATTGAAGTCTGAAAACCTTGAAACAAAAACATTTTGTGCGGGTGCAACACTTTAGGGGAATTACTTAATGAAATTCTTGATTTCTAGTTATTTATCATATATAAAGAATGTAAGAAAAATTCAACACATCTTTAAATTGATAGACATTTTTATTTGAGATTTGGGGTTGACTACGGCCTATGCTTTTACATCTACCAACGAGGATGAGATAAGTGTACTATCTAGATTGATTGTATGACAGTCGTTCAAAATTTGAAATAAACAATTATAAAAAGGAATATAAAAAATAACGAGTAGCTAGCTAATGAATGGATAACCAACGGTTCATGGCAGATAACTAGAAAAATGTGAGATAAAAAGAAAAAAATGTAAAAAAATAACTAATAGTTGATAAATGGATAACATGAAGAATGTCAATGATAACATGTAGCTAGGCATGGATAACTCATAGTGGAGCACGTTTAACAAGAAAAATACGAGGAATAAAAAAAATTCCAAATTGTCTTTTATTCCATAAATATTTCTCAACCATTTGATCCCTATCAACGTAATCCAACCACAAACTATGTAGATGTGCTAATTAAAGTGAAAAAAAAGCTTCCAATATCTCTCCTCACTCAAAATAAAATCTCCATTAAATGATGACCATGTCTCTTACCACACTCATTATATTGTACCACACTCATTATATCTGAAAACCCTTTTGTTTAGGATTATAACATGAAAGCACACATAATTTTCTAAAAAAAAACCTACCCATTATAAACCATGATAACATACATAATTTCCTCATCCAACCTACCTATATATATTATATCTCCATGACCCCAACTTCTCTAAATATAAAAAGAAAATAGTGACATGGACTTATACACTTATTCAACTAATGATGACTATCCATTGGATTTAGCCAATTTAGTTATAATGTTAAACGCCCATGTTACATAAAGCGTTAGTCATAGTGCTCTAATTCGTTCAAACATCCCATCTTGAACATATTTATTCTATTTTTTTGGTGATTATTGATGCGTTTGTCTGCCACTAAGATCTATCTAATCAATGACTTAATTTAATCCTTTCTTTTTGTTTCTGCATGGCCACATAAGCAGCTATCCATTATAGTGGAAAAATAATCATAGAAAATGGTATGGTACGAGAGTCTTGTTGGCAACTAGGAAACGAAATCTTCAAACATTAGTGGACCACATGCTCCCACCTAAATCTGAATTGCCAATAGAGGAATTGGAATGCACCGTGCTTTAGACTGGTCGGATGCATAACTAGTAGGGAAATGGTGATGTGAAATAGCTTGAATATGGACCAATTTAGGTCACATGGTTCGCTAATTTGAACCTTTATGTTTGAATTTTAACCAACATGAATCATTATTATGTTTGAATTTTAACAAACATGAATTATTATAGAATTTTTTATTTGAGATTTGGGGTATGGGGTATTGTAAAGATTGATTTTATGGTATTTGTTTAAAATTTGAAATAAACAATTATTTAAAAAATATAATGTAAAAAATAATTGGTAGTTGATGAATCGATAATGAGTAGGGATGCATGAGTAACTCATAGCTGATGAATAGATAACCAAGAGTTCAGGAAAGATAACTAGATGTGAGATAAAAAATAAAAATAAAAACTGATAGTTGATAAATGGATAACATGAAGAATGTTGGTGATAACATGTACCTAGTTATAGATAACTTAATGTATGAGGAATAAAAAACAAATTCCAAACTGTCTTCTTCGTTATCTCTCAACCATTTAATCTCTATCAATTTAATCAAACCACAAACTATATAAATGTGCTAATTATTAGTAGTATATACTCCAACAATATTGTATATCTTCGAAAGTTGTGCCATTTCATAAGCGAATATATCTTCGAAAGCTGTGCCATTTCATAAGCCAATTACATATAGACAAAGATTTCCTAAAAAGGGACTAGCTGTTAGAAACTCTCACTTGTAATTTTGATATGTGAAAACTGATGGAGTGTGATATCTAGTGTCAAAATCAGCTAATCCTTCCCTGCTTACAATAAAATGCTGAATCTTTGGAATTGAGCTAAGAAATTAGTTTAAAATACCTATAAGATTATGCAATGGCCAAAAGCATTGCATTCAGTTTTTCTAATCAGCTACAGAGCTGCACATACCATAATTAAGTCGTCGGATGACTCAGCTATGTTAAATTCAACGAACCTTTTCCATGACATCCACGACAACAACATAGAATTCCTGTTCGTTGCACAATTTCATCAGCGAACCGTGGCATTACAGCGCATTACAGCGTATTGTTTGCTTTTTTCGCAGCTGCCCAGTCAAGTATGGTGGTCGTGTCAAAGGGGGGGGAAGAACCTGCAAACAGGAAGAAATAAATATTTGTCTTCCAGAATACTGTAAATTGTTGTGCTGCAGAACACTCTGTAAGGAATTATTATGTAATTTTCAATTAAAAATATATATTATTTTATTTAAACACTAAATCATATATCAAAAATAACAATCTTTTTTAAATACACTAATATATATTAGAGCAAAAATATTTGAGAATTCCAAGTTATGATTATAAAAGTTAAAATAAAACTTTTAATTATCAAGTCAAGTTTTTTTATATAAATGTTGTATATAACAACAATAACTTGGAGGAAGTATCTTCTTATAAGCATCTGGAAATTGATATTCACAATTGATTAAAGGATTAATGGAGGGCGGAATGCTTGAAAACAATTGTAAATTAACAAACCTTGTGATGTGGGATGAAAAAAGAGGTTCCTATTTGAAACTCTCATCAGTCACGTTATCTTATACAATTATGAAGTTTCATATTGCAACACCTCTAGAGAATCCCACAGAAACATTGAACACAACCCGAAGCCTTTTATAATGTATAACCTCAAAATTAAAAGCAATAGGTTCTCTCAAATTGTCTTGATAGAAGTGGGTATTCCCTGAGAGCATCGCTATGACTAAGTACCTAATGCACAAGTACATGCTAAATCACATGGGAGACGAGAGGCTACCTAAAACTATTCTATTTTTCAATCCAATCAAGATTACCTACAACTCAAGAGAGGCTCCTATTAGGATGTCATGACTTGGTTAAACCATTGGGGGATTGACTAGAATGTGAGTATCTAAAATATCGATAACATTAAAAATATTATCACATCTAAGTTTGAAGAGAAAATATGGGGCGAGAAAAAAATAAATTAAGATACTATAAAGAGGTCATTAACCCTAATTTAGAAGATCAAACTTCTGTCTCTATTTTAACTAGTTCAAAGAAGAAAATTAAAGTAGGCAAGATAATAATGCACTCTCATGAGATTCATAGTGAAACACGATGATATTTTTTAGTTCTCTGCAACTTAGCAAATGAAAAATTTCAACAATCCACTGATAATTCCTTTATTTTTTCCTAAGTTCCTAAAGACCTAAGGTGGACTATTCTGTAGGGAGATTGATTAGGGTTTGGTCATAACAATTGCGGCGTCAGTACTCTAAACGTCATCCCTACCCCGCATTTTGAAAAGGTTCTGTGAAATTCTCTTGACTAGTCACATGGAAGCTTCCAAGGGAGGGGGGTCAGACCCATCCCGTCCTATCCATGACCAAACCGAAAAAAGTAGTGCACCTGACCCTGTTATTGTCAAAGCCCCACAAATTGGTACCACGGAGATACTGATATTTGATACAACAACAATGCAAGAAATCCAAAAGGACCATGGAAAATTGAGCAACAGTCCACAAACTATCAATACATGCATCGCAGAAAACACAAAGAGGCCATGCATAACCCTACCTATAGAAAGAATCAATGCACAAGCACAACGCATGCGGGACCATGCTTGAATTGGAAAATTCCAAGGTATTTGGCCCTTAGAACAAGCACTCTAAGGATGAATTAAATAAAAATGGAATCCCAAGGAACACTACGACCTCCAATT
Source organism: Pseudotsuga menziesii (assembly GCA_001517045.1). Classification (NCBI taxonomy): domain Eukaryota; kingdom Viridiplantae; phylum Streptophyta; class Pinopsida; order Pinales; family Pinaceae; genus Pseudotsuga; species Pseudotsuga menziesii. The sequence continues at coordinate 15,889 of LPNX010626445.1, forward strand.
GGGATCCAAGGGTTTCTTTACCATCATTTTCCATAGGTTAGAGGAAAAAGCCTGAGTAGAAAATGGAGGCCCATATTTTTTCAACTACACAGGGCCTCAGTTTGGATTCACATGTATTTACTACCACAGGAATAGTGGGATGAAGAAACCCTCAGACACATAGGAGATACACTGAGAACCTATGTTCGAGCGACAGAATAGACAAAACATAGAAAATATACTTCTTATGCGAGGATTTGCGTCTACATGCACATCACAAAAGCACTTCCAGATTCAATCATCCTGATGCATGAAGACTCTGAATGGATTCAATCGCTTGATTATGAACATGTCCCCTTGAGATGCCACAATTGTCATGAGCACAACCACTTGTATAGGGACTACCCTCTTACTCAGCAAAACCCCAACCTAATGCCAGTGGCGGAGAAAGATGACGAGGGGTTTCAAAAATATGCAAAAAAAAAATACAACTGTAAACACTTTCCAACGAAGAAAAAAACATATCTTCCTGCTACCATCAACAAGTTCGAGATATAGGAGGAGCTCCANGATGACGAGGGTTTTCAAAAATATGCAAAAAAAAAATACAACTGTAAACACTTTCCAACGAAGAAAAAAACATATCTTCCTGCTACCATCAACAAGTTCGAGATATAGGAGGAGCTCCACGAAGACCCAAAGGAACTTGGAATTGAATAAGGTGATAACCCAATTCAAAAAAAGACAGAAAAAGATGAAATACCCAATGATCCAAAGAACAGTAAGGTAAAACTCCATGCACACCAACTCTGAATCATCACAGCTACAGAAAGATAGCATTCCAGAAATACTCATGGATGAAGAAATGATGGAGATAGAGATAGGAGGCCTGGATCTTCTAGGTATGGAAGATGCATGTACTAGGAAGGCCATCATCTCAATACCCCTAGATTAGATCCAACTCTTGAAGGAGGCCCTGAAAAAATTAAAAACTCAAAACAAGCTCGGAGTCCAGAGCACACCCTATTGAATATAAGCAAAGTGACAAAAAGATAATTGAAAAAAAGGTAGAAAGATGGATCAACAAAGAATCAACATGCTTCGCACAAGGTTAGTTGAATCTAGCCAATATGCCTAGCTAACTGAATTCTTTCCTGCTTTATCACCTTGTTCTCAATGAAGATCATAGCCTGGAACATAATAGGTCTCAATGGGCACTCCAAGCAGATGATGATTAATAGGAAAATTCTTCAAGATAAGTCATCAGTTCTTTTCTTGCAAGAGACCAAATACTCGAACCACACCTTTAAAACCTTGATAAACAAACTATGGCGAGCCTATCATATTATAACAATAGATGCTCGAGGAGCTTCTGGATGAATTGCAATAGCCTAGGATCCCTCCATAATCCCCTTGAACAATTTGTCCTCCACCACAAGCTCCTTGTCTTCCTCCTTCCACATTTTGGTAACCAGGTTCAAGGGTTTTGTGCTAAATATTTATGGGCCTAAAATCCCTGCTCTGAAATTAGATCTGATACATTATATTGAGTGGTTTGAGAAAAATCACACAAAATCCTATGTCATATATGGAGGATATTTCAACATGATCCCTACTCTCAATGAAAAAAAAGGAGGGAGAATAACACTAACACATGGGGATCTCAACTTTAAAGCACTCATAGAGGATAGCAAGTTAGTGGACCTCTTGCCTCAGAAGGTCATTTTACTTAGAACAATAGAAGAGGAGGAGATAATCTCATTGCCTCAAGGCTGGATGGATTTTTAGTTTATGAAAATATCATGGAATCCGTCGGCTTTCTATCAACTAATTTACTTCCCTCAGCAGGCTCGAATCACTGGCCCATATCCTTCATATGGCAGAATTCAGAAGCCCATAAATTCAAACCCTTCCAGTTCAAATTTTTTTGTCTTAGCCACCCAACCTTCCAAGAATCGGTTCAGAGATGGTGAGAGGACATGAATGCCTAGGGGTGCTCTAAGATGGCTATAATGCAGAAAAAAAAAATTCTCAAAGAAAAACTCAAAGGCTAGAACCACAACACATTTGGGGATATTTTCAAAGACACGAGTGATCTAGAAAAAGAGCTCAAAAAACTTCAAACAATCGTTATTGATGAGGGGAAAATGGTGGATAATAAACTCAAGGAAAAATAGATCATAACAAAGCTTGGAAAAATATGTGAATAAGAGGAAATGTTATGGAAGAAAAAGTCTAGTATTGGGTGGCTTAAAGATGGGGAAAGGAACACATCCTTCTTCCATCTCTTGTTCATCCAACACCACAACCACAATCACATCTCTAGGATTAAAAAATAGGATGGAGCTATGTTGGAAACACATGAAGAAATTGAGTAGGAACTCATTCACCATTTCCAAGACCTGCTTACGGAACTAGTTCCTTCAAGAGTGCAGGCCATTAAGAAAGTCACATATCAGATTCCTAAAATTCTCACTCTGGATCATAATGCTGCACTAATGAAGATCATATCTCTACAAGAAGTTGATACTACTGTCAATCAGATGGAAGATGATAAAGCACTTGGGCTTGATGGTCTCACCATTAATTTCTTCCATCACTATTGGGACATAGTAAAAATTGAAATATGGGATATAGTTGAAGAATTACGCCAAAAACTATGGGTTTTGTGCGCTCTCAACATGGCATTTCCCACCCTTATTCCAAAAGAGAACGGGGTTGTGACTCCCGGTAATTCTCGACCCATCTCTCTATGCAACGTGGTTTATAAGATCATTGCTAAGGTCATAGCCAATATATTAAAAACTATCCTACCTTTGCTCATATCACCAGAGAAAACATGCTATGTGGAAGGAAGACAAATCATGGATGGAATCATACTTGCCCACGAAATCACCCACTCTTTAAAAATCACCAAAACACATGGAATGCTTATCAAACTTGACCTTTCCAAAGCCTTTGATAAACCTACCTAGGAATTTATGGAAAAAATTATCCTTTCTTTCGGCTTCTATCAATATTGGACCAAGTGGATCCTATCCCTTACTTCTTCTACCTTCTTTTCCATCCCGGTCAATGGAGCGCCCTGTGCCACTTTCTCCCCTTCTAGAGGAATTCGCCAGGGATATCCGCTATCGCCCTTCCTTTTCATCTTTATGATTGAGGGTCTAGGCATACTTCTAAAAATAAAACTCTTAGAAGGAGCACTACGAGGTTACAACCTGCATGATAAACCCCCCACATCTACCAGCAATTTGTCGATGACATATTCTATCTGGCCATACCTCTATCTAGAAATCTCGATGCATTTCAAAATTATTTCACACCTTCTCGGAGGCCTCCAAAACAACAATAAACCTTGAATAATATCATCTCTTATTCTTTAACATTGACCTAATAAGTCAGCGTAATTTTGCACGCATTCTTCGCTTCTCCATCTCCTCTCTTCTCTCCAAGTATCTGGGTGCCCCCCTTTTTTAATCTGTCATCAAACACTCTTCATGCAAATATCTCTTAGCCAAAATGGAACTTAAAATCTATTCCTGGATGTACACAACCCTAAACCTTGCTAGCAGACTCACCCTCCTTAAATCGATTATGGCTGCCCCTAAATTGGTTCTTAAAGCCATCCACAATCTAAAACACAATTTCCTCTGGGGTGGAGAAGGTAATCAACAAAAATGGGCTTTGGTCAAGTGGAAAACAACAATTCTACCCAAGTGGGAAGGGGGCTTATGTATTTGGGATCCTGAAATAAATAATGAGATCCTCTCCACCAAAATTTGATGGAATTGGATTGAAAAAACACCACCCCTTAGGCTCTATTTTGGAATAAAAAATATGCACATGACTGGACCATGCCAACACTGATTCCCTATGACCTAGACCCATGAGGATCATTGATATGGAGAGCATCTAACTATCAGCGTGCTTTAATCCAACAACACAGTCTGGGAAATCAGAAATGGAGCCTGCACCAATTTCTGACATGATTCCTGAAAACATTTACCTAAATTATCAGACCTCTTCATTTTGCAAGACCAATAGAACATCATGTAGAGGATTGATAGAACAACAATCAAAGACTTTTGGAAGGACACTACACGAAACCATTTTCGTCTTTGTAAAGAACCCACAGAGTGGGGGCTCATGGAAGATGATGTAATTTTGAAAACCATCTAGTCAGAACTTTATGGGCAAAATTTTGCCAATTGGCAATTTTTTGGGTATTTTTCAAAAAAAAAATCGTTATTTTGTCATTTTTAGTGTCTAATATCGCTTATGTTTACATAAAATATTTTTTTTTTATCATAATATTCGCCAAAATTTACACATTTCAGTGTTAATTTTATGTGTCATATTTAATATTCGCCTACCTATCTATAAACATGTTTTTTTCAATCCAAAACAATTTCCTAGAATAAGGGTATTTTCTAAGGATTATAATAGTATACTTAAGTATAATTTTCTAGGCGATAAGTTTGGATTGAAAAAAACATATATATAGATAGCTAGGTGGATATTAAATAGGAAACATACAATTTACACTGAAACTTGTAAATTTTGGCAAATTTTATGATAAAAAAACATATTTTATATAAATATAGGCGATATTAGAGACTAAAAATGAACAAATAGCGATTTATTTTTTTGAAAAAACCCAAAAATTAACCAATTGGCGAAATTTTGCCCCTAAACTTTTCCCTGCCTAGAATACTATACTTAAGTACAATCTTAGAATCCTTAAAAAATATTGTGACGTAGGGTTGGCATATTACATTTTCCAGCAAAACCCAACCATATAGTACATAAAACCCATCTATGAATAAACAATAGTAAACTAAGTTAATAAACATGTTTACCATAATTCCTCATTGGAAGGCTGAGATCCCATCCCCGAATTCAAGAGGAATAATGGTTACACTATTAAAGGAAAACTTATAAACTTAAAATTGTTTTGGAAGAAAAAACAAATTGAACTATATATTCCTTTAACTAAATGTTAAATCCGTTAACCAAGCCATTAACCATCATGACCCATGATCGAATCACATAGAGCCCAGCTAGGAACGATAATGGTAATAAACAAATATCATAGTCCATTAACCCATGTGACCCAAGGTCGAAACGCATAAGCTTAGGATTATTTTTAATTGATAGATAAATCTATTTACAACGTTTAAACCACAACATTAACATTTAACCATATCCAAAATTTGACCCAGGATTGAATCGAATGAGGTCCCGACTGGGAGAAATAACATGAAATATATTTAACTAAGCATAAATACTAACACATCCATTAAAAAAAAACCATAAGCCTGTACACTTAAGAACCAAAATATAAACCAAACACACAGTCTACGCTATTTACTCAAGGCTTGGGCCAAGCCATTACTACTTCCTGTGAAACAACCAAATTGTCATATCTATGATATAGACAGAGCTAGGTTTTCCTTGGAAAACTAGATAACTCTTTCATTTAAAAACAAAAACACATACATGGATTCTTCCACAAAAAACCAAATTCCATACGAATCAAGGGATTTTCCTTGTTGTCAACTAACATAGGTAATTTATCTACATTAAAACCATATCAGTCAATCGATAGAGCAACATCCATGTAAAAATGGCAAATCAACGAATTAAACCACATTTCCACAGTTCACATCAAATATCGAAGTAGTGGCCACTAATAGAATTTACTAATGCATCCATTAAAATGCACAGAACTCGTAGTAAACAAAGAAACACAGAGTTGAATTTAATTAAACCAAAATCTATTACAGATCCATAAAAGTTTTTACACAGTCGCATAAAATTGCCGAATGGGCTAAGAGAACCCCAAACCCAAACCTATGGGATAACAACCTAAGATTTACTACCACCATCTCCCCAGACCCACTATTGAAACCCGGTAGGATGGCTATTTTACAATTTGAGCAACATAGAAACCCTGCAACAACATAAAGACCAAGCATTGGGTAAATGTCCTTTTTCTACGTGGGCCTACTCGGATGGTTACGCAGTCGACCAAGTCTCTTCCCATCTAGCAGAGAACTCAAGCTTCCCTAAACCTGCAAAATGAAGACAAACAGACGTGAGACGTATGCATTGAAACAATAGAACCAAAAAAAATGAAAGAGTTGAATCATACAAGAACGATGGCATACCTATTAAAGAGTTTCGCACCAGCATGGTAATTCAACCAAGTTATGAGCATCTCCATCCACTGGAGCATGAACCATCCCCAACACCAAACAAAAGACCAAACTAATGACAGGAGAAAACCCTAGCACAAGGCTTAAGGCTTGAGAATGCCCATCACATGGCTCATTAAAGGAGCCAACCTAGCCTCCACTTGTTTCCAAATCAAAACCCCCTTCCCTATAGTTTGACATCATATAGTTTTCCATTTGATTATTTAAAACCCCTCTCTATAGTTTCAATTTCCACCTGCATTACTATAGTTTTAAACCCTCATTCCATTCAAAGCATAAACCCTTGTTCCATTCAAAGCATAAACCCTCAATTCTATAATTGAAAGAATATGCCATAGGTTTCGACATGCAGATAGTTTTATCAAAAGTATAAACCCTCAATTCTATAATTGAAAGAATATGCCATAGGTTTCGACATGCAGATAGTTTTATCAAAAGTATAAACCCTCCATGTTATAGTTTAAAAGAGTACCACCAACATTAGACCATAAACCCTCAATACCATAGTATAAAATCATATACTATAGTTTAAAATCCTGTATATCTACTTTAGGATTAGAACCCTTTCCTCCTTTAGTTTAATTTCATAGCTTTGAGCATTGGATTTTCATTTACACTAACAAAACCTTTAGTGCTTAAGAATAGCTAGCTATAGATTCTAGGATGCTATTTCTTCACGTTCATGAGCCTAGATTTATAGGTGAAGTCACTTCTAGTAAGATAGGTACACATGTGTTAGTTCACAAAGAACTAAGTAAGGACCGTAGCATAGGAACCTTACCTTTTCGAGTGATTCATTATGGAAAAATATTTCCCTTCCACCCTTGACATACATAGGTAAGTCGACCTCTTTGCTGTAACCAAATAAATACTAGATAACATAACATGAAAGTAAAACATGAACATAATAATATCAACAACAACATAAAACTAGATAAACATGTACATAAACAACAAGTGCATCGGAATATATAATAGGGACATGTAAACATCATCATCATACAGGAAACACACAAAAAGGAAAACAAAAACATAACTTAGGCTTAGTTCTTTATCCAAGTTTTTGATTCGTAGTATAAAGAAGATGTCCTTACCATCTTAGTAGTTTTATTAGCCAACGAAATTTTTTATTTATTTATGAATTTTAGGGACATTACATATGGTGTTTGGCATTTAAATAACTGCCTGCTATCATGATGGTCTTACGACCATGAGCAATACTTCACTGTTTTCTTTTAAAAGTTTTGGATACAACCTCAGATTTTCCCAACAAGGCATTGGTTATCCTACAATGTTTTATTTATTGGCTAACGAAATAATGCTAATGCTAAGCCTGTGTAGTGAATGTTTGAAATACTACAACCATCCTCGATGGTCTTATGACCGTGAGTAAAGTTGAATTGTTTTATGGCCTACACCTTTGTTTAGTTAATTGCGAGTATACGATGGTTATAATAGAGTAGTTTATCGAGGCTCTGCCTCTGTAAAAACATTAAGGCAGCCACGATGTGGAGTTATGATCATGAAATTACAGTGTTTGTTTTGTGTTTGTTGACACGACCCATAGGGTCTGTGTATTTTAATACTCGACTATGGATGAAGCGATATTGGTCTTCGTGACTGTTAATATTATTTAAACAAATTCTGTCTATATATACTAAATATTACATATCTATCTTATAAAAAATAGATTGTAAGTTAATACTGTTATTTTGTGTAGAAAATAATATGAATATTATGCAAGTGAATTCCATTCGTATACATTGAATAATGCAGATCTATACTGTAAATAGGAATTATCTATTTAGTCGACATTTAATTTCGTAAATGCATATTAATGAAGATTTAGGAGAAATCAATACAAATAGGAAACATACAGTTAAATTTAGGAGTACATAATACCGTCTAGAAATAGATGATTTAAAATCCATTAGGCGCAGAATTCAAATTTAACACCAGTAAGCTAACTGAAAGAAAACTAGATTCTATATCAATCTTCTTCAGATCTAGGATTTAAACATATTTTACAAACATTTAAAAACATAAAGTATGAACTTGACACAAACGCTAGGAAAACAAAAGTGGAGAAGATGTTCCTATGAACCAACTACCAAAGCAACTAAGTTACCTGGTCTAGAACCCCCAAGCCTATTTGCTAAACAATAAGAGAAAAATAATTCAATGTGCCATCTCTTGCATTCACATATTTTAATCCCCATCCAATGCTAGCCTCTTGCTGCTCATGGAAATACTAATATATAGTATTTTCCCTAGTACTTGGTCATTTATGAGCTTCTTTCTCTTTAGCACTCAACTAGGCCCTTGTGACCTGATTTTTGGGGATGATTCCTCCTGCATATTGAGTTTTCACTCAGTGGATTCTGCCACTTTTCTTTCTATGGGTCACCAAACACTCTTTAGCAACTATATCCACTTTTGTCCCCCTTCAACATATTTTATTAAATGAAAATGTTTTTATTCCAAAATGTTTTATTCTTGACTTTTCTGTCAAAAATAATAAAAATTATAAAATAATAAATAAAGTATTTTTCTAGTAGAATTAATAATAATTATTAATTCAAGGACATTACATACACCTCCCCTTAAAATATAACACTGTGCATGGTGTTATAAAATTTCTATTTTTATTCTTCCATTTCAACCTCTTAGAATAAGTCTGGATATGCCTCCCGCATATTACTTTCCAGCTCCCAAGTAAACTCTTCCGAACTAAGGTGCTTCCATTGCACCTTGATTTGTCCAATGGTATGGTTCCAAAGTAAAAGTTCTCTCTTGTAGAGAATGCGTTTCGACCCCACTTGGAACTCTCCTTCGAGTTCCACTTGGATTACATTCCAATCAATCACATGAGAAACATCATGAACATATCTTTTCAATATAGAAACGTGGAACACATTATGCAATTTAATATTGGGTGGTAGTGCTAACTGGTATGCAACCAAACCTACTTTAGCTAAAATTTCAAATGGCCGTCAATATCAGGGTTCCAATTTTGAATACTTTCCCAATATCAAGGAAATTTTCTTGGGATTTTCCTTTATATACACATGAGCACCCACCTGGAATTCTCTAGGAGTTATTTTTAAATCAACATAACTTTTCTACCCATATTGGGAAGCCTTGAAGTTCTATTGTACTTGTTTCATGGTTGGTTCCATATATTTTAATAAGTCAGGTACTAACATTAAACTATCAACTAGACTGCTCCATGAGATTGGAGTGTTACACTTACGCCCATATAATATTTCAATTAGACTCATACATGCAGAAACTTGAAAATTATTATTATATGCAAATTCCACTAAGTGTAGGTAGTATTCCCACTTACTTGGATTGTCCAGGACATTCATCCTTAGCATGTACTCTAAGACTTGATTTACTCTTTTATTCTGCCCATCCATTTGTGGATGATATGAAGTACTGAATTTAACTGTGTTCCCAAACCTTTAAACAAGGATTTCCAAAATTTACCTTTAAAATTTGTGTCTCTATCTGAGACTATTACTTTTGGTACACCGTTTATCCTGAATATCTCTTTTATGAAAATATCTGCAATGTTAACAACTTTATAGGTAGATTCAATAGGAATAAAATGAGAAGCCTTACTTAATTTGTCAACTACGACCATGATTGAATCATGTTGTCGGAAATTCTTTGGTATTCCTTTTATAAAATCCATACTAATTGTTTCCCAGTTCCATTCTATAATGGGTAGTGGTTGCAACAATCTTGCTAGATGTTGATGTGCTTCCTTAACTTGCTGACATTCAAGACAACGAGCCAAGTATTCTATTACTGTTTTCTTCATGTTTATCTAGAAGAAATCCTTTCTGATCATAGTGATCATTTTTTGGTATCTAGGATGCTCTGAATATGGTTGTTTATGTAGCTCATTCATAACTGTAAGTTTAATTTCTGTTATGTTTGGTATGTACATCCTGTTTTTATGCAGCAACAGTTCTTGTTTATTTAGGATGAAATATGCTTTTACTTAGTTTTGTTCATTTTTGGCAGTGTTTTCTTTTAAAATATGATATTCCCTATCATAATTTTCAACGCTTAGAATCCAATTTTCTAAATCAAATTCATAACTACTGCTTGCAAACAATAAATTCACATGATGCCTTAGAGCATCCACCTCTTTATTCTCTTTTCCTTTTATACATTTTATTTCAAAATCATATTCACTTAAAAAAGACATCCATATTTCTTGTCTTGCATTCAAATTTTGTTGATCAAATAGATATTTAAGGCTTATGTGATCAGACATAAGTATAAATTTTGTCCCAATTAGATAATGTCGCCACATTTTTAAGCCATGAATTATGACAACAAGTTCTAAATCATGTGTTGCATAGGTTTTCTCATGTTCTTTTAATTTCCTAGGTTCATATGCCACAATATAATTTTCTTGTAATAAAAATCTGCCTAGCCCTTCCTTGCAAGTGTCAGTACACATGAAGAAATCCTTGAATGGATCAACAATATTTAAGATTGGGGTAGTTGTTAATAGATTTTTTAGTTTGTTAAATCTTTCCATGCATTTTTCAGTCCATTCAAACATTTTACCTTTATCTTCTAAATAAGTTATGGGGTAGGAAATCTTAGCGAATCCTTTGATGAACTTTTGGTAGTATCCCGTAATCCCCATAAATGATCCGATGTCAATTACATTCTTAGGAACCAGCCATTCGATGATGGCCTTTATTTTTTTGGGATCAATAGAGATTCCATCCTTGGACACTACATGTCTGAGGTATTGAATCTTATCTTTAAAGAAATCACATTTATAGAATTTTGCGTAATGTTGTTGTTCTCTTAACACTTGTAGAATTATCCTTAAATGTTCTTTATGTTCTTGTTCGTTCTTAGAGTAGATTAGTATGTCATCAATGAATACAACCACAAAATTATCTAGGTAGTTACATAGGATGTTGTTCATTAATCACATGAATGCAGCAGGTGCGTTTGTCAACCCAAAAGGCATCACGACAAACTCATAGTGACCATAGAGGGTCTTGAATGTTGTTTTAAAGATATCCTCATCTTTTATTCGTACTTGATGATAACAAGACCTTAAGTCTTTATTTGAAAAGATAATTGCTCTGTGGAATTGATCAAATAGATCATCTATCCAAGGGAGGGGGTATCGGTTCTTAATGGTCATTTAATTTAACTGTCAGTAATATATACATAATATTAATTTTTCATCCTTCTTTTTCACAAAAAAGACTGGTGCTCCCCAGGGAGAGACACTAGGTCAAATTTATTTTTTATCAATTAGTTCTTCTACTTGTGATTTCAACTATGTTTTTTCTATTATATTCATGTGGTACGAAGCTTTTGATGCTGGTACCACTCCAAGTATCAGATCGATCATGAAGTCAATGTCTCTTTTCAGAAAAAGTTCAAGGAATTCTTTTGAAAAGATCTCTTCAAAATCCTTTTAAGACTGGTATGCCTTCTAGTTTAAGTTTGTTTTCATTATCATTCATTATATAGACTACAAAAACTTTACATCATTTTCATACTTATCTTTTCATTTGTAACGCAAATATTTCTTTGATTGTCACCTTCCTAGGGATCCCTTTTACTTTTATATTATCTCCATTATCGCCAGTACATGTAAAGGTTTTATCAAAATTTTTTAATACGAATTTGTTTTATTCTAGACAATCCATTCCTATTAATAAATCATAGGACCCTAAATGAATAATATTTACATTAACATGCGTAAGGAAATCATTCATCATCAATTTACAATTTCTAACAAGACTAGTAACTTTTGTACATGTGTCTAATTGTACCAGCCATGACTTGTCAAACTTATCAGGTACCAATTTTCATAATTCACATATTCTAGGTGATATATAAATCAGGCTTGCACCTAGAGCTATTAAAATAGAGATAGGTTGATTGTTTATCATACCTACAATTTCAACCATAGAAGTCTGGTGGTCTGCTTGTCGATTTTCTAATGCAGCACAGATTCTAGGAATGCTCCTTGCCATGTCCCCAAATGTAAATAATTCTTTTATAGAATGAATATTAAAATTATTTTTTATTACTGGGAATTCTTAAAAGTAGTGTGTCCCTCCACACTCCCAACATTTTAAGGGTTCTTTTTGTGATGGGTTCTTGTTAAAAATAGTAGAAGGTTCTTTTACTATAGAATTTTGAGGTTTAAATCCCTTGTAGTTATTACCCTGATATCCCCTATAGTTATTTCCTGTTCTTTTATGGAACTTATTATGACTCTTTCTTGGGTCAAAATTATTTGTTCTTTTATTCTTCCAAGTTGGTACATTTTCCTTTTATTTTTGGTTTAGTCGTAACATAAGTTTTCCTTTCTCATCGCTTCGTCTAGTGTCTTCAGATTGTCATACTCAATCTGTTCTTTGAACATGATGGGAAAACAACTGAGGAACCATTGTATTTTAGGTTTCTCATCAATTATGTAAGGAATGTAAGAAAGCAAGCTCAAGAACTTACTGCAGAGTTCTTTCATCATCCTGGCTCCTAGGATTAGTTCATAAAATTTTGTGGCCTTTTCTTCATAATATTGTTTGATAAGTATTTTTATTAAAGACGTCTTTAAATGTTTTCCAAGTTACATATATCTCTTTTATTCCTTTAACCTTGTTTATGTCTTGCCACCATATATCTGCCTTTCCAATCATATTATAGATGTCCGTCTTAGCATTTAATTCATCAGAGTAGTTATATATCTAAAAATACTTTTTCATTCCAGACAACCAGGCTTCTTCCTCTCCACCCTTCTCAATTTCTCCATTAAACATGGGTGTTTTAATTTTTTTAAACTCCCTATATATTTCCTCATAGGGTCTGTATTTATTTTTTCTTTTTGTTATCGTCACTACTTTCTCTTGACTATTGTTGTTTTCTGTGTTGTTTAACTGACACTTCACTGGAAGTTTCAGATTTATGGATGAAAAAATCTAGCTTTCTGCCCTTACATTTGTAAGGTGTAGTTTTAGGAAATTCTTGTTCAAATTCCTTATTATTATTTCCTTTTTCATCGTTATGGATATTAGCTAACATAATAGCATTTAGTTCTTCTCAAGCCTTTAGAATTCACTCGTTATCTTCTTTGACTTTTCTTAATTCAGACCTTAACTTTTTGATAGTTTGTTTTAGTTTAGATTTATTATCCTGACTGTCGTTTTAGTCTACCCAAATTTATCCATCCCTTAAGTTACCCTCTTCATTATTTCAAGGATTTTTCGGGTGACGGTCCTCTTCTGCAAACATCTTTGCATCTGCCATGTTTCCTATAAAAATATAGTTATTCTTCTCTTTTCTATTTGTAAGAGAATTTGACTAAAATAAGTAGAAGTTAGTTTTCTGTTTTCTGTAGCAGTTCTAGTGTTGAGACGATTCAGGCATAACACACCTAAAAATCATAAAAAAAAATACATGCATTAATTTTTACATTTACTTAGTAGATTTCTATGTATTACTTATGTTGTTTTTAATATCTTTGTCATATTGGTTACGATAGGTTTTGTTGCCGCTTACAATGGCTACTTCCTTTCGGAACCTCAAGCCATGTTCACAGAGGTGATGCGTTTTTGTTGTAGTTGTTTATTTAATTTTTATCTTTACGATAGGTTGCACTATCCTAAGGCATGGGGGATTGTTCATGTCTTGGCCCTGCCTGTCACTTACATTATTTTTACAAGGCATTTTCCTTACTATAGTATATGCTATGGGTGCAAATACATTCCCCTAAGCATGAGAATATTAGGGCTTGTAAGCATATGGTTCTCCATACAGTGACCTATTGATATAAATAAAGTTAGAGTTCATTAGAGGAAATTTGGGGTCTAAAATGGGCCTTATAAGAAAACGCGCCAACAATAAATTTTGTGAGTTGGAATTCAAGAACCAATATAATTTCAATAAAATGATTCAACCATAATGGTTGAATTGACATATTTGTCATAAAAGAAAACTACTTTTTTGGTTTGTATTTTCGACATATCTCCTCGTCTTTTTACTCAAATTTCAAGCAGGAGAGCTTATTGGATGCAGAATTTAATTCCACATCCAACAAGTACCCACACTGCATACTTTTGATGGACCTTGCTACCCCAAAAACAAGAAATACCTGAAAAAACATGATGATGATGTCATCATCATGTCTTCCTCATCAGTTCACCAACCACACTAGAGCTCCAACAAGCCTGTAGATGCTTTTAAAACCATGAACAATTTTCTCGCAAGGGTAAGCATAACTGGATAACTTATTTCTGCAATTTAAATGGGTTTTGTACAATATAGTTTACATTCTTATTTTTACTGATATATTTTCGGTGACTGCAGACTGAGGTTGGATAAGGATGCTTGGAGGATCTGACCCCTGACCCTCGTTTCCAAATGCCAAGGTAAGGTTCAAACTTTGTAAGTTTATTTCTTGGTTTATATATAATTGAAATGTAATTGTAACTGACTGTAAAAGGTCCACTTGCAGGTTTCAGCACTGGAGAGGGAGGCGATAGGGTCCCCTCCTCCCAGACCCGCCTTTCCAAACTCCCAGGTATGTGTGTACTCAACCCTGGTTCATATTTCAGTTTTGTTTTAATTCTTTTTTAACGGTTGATACCCATGTTGACCTAACCAAATTGTAGTTGCTGGTCTTGCTGGGTAGAGGTTGTGAGGGATTATTTGGTAGCCGAAATGATTAAGATAATTGGTTCTTTGGTTTAATTTGTATATGGTTATTTATAAACCTTTCTTTGGTTGTGTGGGATCTTTAGCCATTAACTTTACATTGTAATGTAGTGTAATATTTTCGAGTAACCCTTGTAGGGATTGGGTGCCCTTGACGGGTCTTATTCCCATATGATTTACAAGGCTGGTATTTAGATTTTATAGTGGAATCCATAACGATGGTATTACAACCACTCTATAATATACATATATACAAATATATTTTCGTGTTGTGTGGATAAAAGGAAAAGGAGAACTTGATGGTGTAATATATTTTGTAAACTATGTATTCATATAACTATGGTGTTTCGTGTTTAGCTAATCGGATTCCATCATGATGGTGTTATGATCGTGAGTAATAATTTACTATTTTTTTAAAATTGTAGATACAATCTCAGAATTTCTCAACAAGGCATTGGTTATCCTACATTGTTTTATTTCTTGGTTAACAAAATATGCCAACGTTAAGCCTGTGTAATGAATGTTTGAAGTACGCCATCCATCCTCGATGATATTACAAATGTGAGGAAGGTTACATTATTTTATGGCTTACACATGTGTTTAGTTAATTGTGAGTACACGATGGTTATAACATAGTAGTTTAGCGAGTCTCTACCTTTGTAAGAAAATTAAGGAAGCCATGATGTGGACTTATGACCTTGAAATTATAATGTTGGTTTTGTGTTTGTTGACATGACCCATAGGGTATGTGTGTTTTAATAATAAGCTATGGATGAAGTGATACCGGTCTTCATGACTGGAAATTCGATGCCGTGATAGTAGTTGTGCAAGCTAGCATATCAATCCATCCTAGATTTAGTTTTTATTTAGTTAATTACTATCCTGTGCATATTTTGAAGATGTTTAACAATACTATCTTTGA
Organism: Pseudotsuga menziesii; assembly: GCA_001517045.1. Classification (NCBI taxonomy): domain Eukaryota; kingdom Viridiplantae; phylum Streptophyta; class Pinopsida; order Pinales; family Pinaceae; genus Pseudotsuga; species Pseudotsuga menziesii. The sequence goes on from LPNX010626445.1 coordinate 31,726, forward strand.
TCCTTGTGTTTTTTCTCACTACTCTGTAATTTCATTCATTATTGTGAGGTGGAAAGATCTCACGATCTCTGTAAATTTGTTTAGCATGTAAGTATTTCTTATTTAATTTGATCTTATGATTTGATAGGATTCAATTGAAATCTTGCATCCATGATTTCGTTATAATGATTCTTAGATCTATTCTAGTGTTAATTTGATTACTTCGGTGGATGAGAACAGTAATGTAATTATGGTAGAATTGTTAGGATACCCAAAGTGGATTAAGGGATCTGTTTAGTTTGATTAAAAGTATTTCTATGCATGTACTTAAGATAACAACATTGCTTATTCATATGTATATCTTATTCGATTCTCATACTTTAATTTGAATCTTAATATTTGTAATACTGTTAATATTATTTAAATGAATTCGGTCTATATATACCAAATATTACAGATCTATATTATAAACTATAGATTGTAATTTGATACTATTATTTCATGTAGAAAATAAGATGAACATTATGTAAGTGGATTCCATTCGTATACATTGAATAATGCAGATCTATACTATAAAAAGGAATTATAGATTCAGTCGACATTTAATTTCGTAATGCATATTAAGGAATATTTAGGAGAACCCAATACAAACAGGAAATATACAGTTAAATGTAGAAGTGCATGGTATAGTCTAGAAATAGATGATTTAAATCCATTAGTTGCAGAATTCAAATTTAACATCAGTAAGTTAACTGAAAGAAAACTAGATTCTACATTAATCTTCTTCAGATCTAGGATTTAAACATATTTTACAAACATCTAAAAACATAAAGTATGAACCTGACACCAACGCTGGGAAACCAAAAGTGGAGAATTTGTTCCTCCCAACCAAGTCGCAGAGCTGCCAAGTTACTTGCTCTAGAACCCCTGATCCTGTTCGTTGAACCACAAGAGAAAAATCCTTCAATGCGCCATCTCTTGCATTCACATATTTTAATCCCCATCCAATGCCATTCTCCTGCTGCTCATGGACATACTCCTGCTGCTCATGGACATACTAATATATAGTATTTTTCCTAGGACTTGTTCATTTACGATCGTCTTGGTTTTTAGCACTCAACTAGGAGTTCTAACCTGATTTTTTGGGATGATGCTTCTTGTATCTTGAGTTCTCACTAAGTGGCTTCTGCAACTTGTCTTTTCCTCTTATGGGCCAGCAAACACTTTTCAACATCTATATCCACTTTTGTCTCCCCTTCAACATATTTTATTAAATAATTTTTTTTAAAATAAAAAATGTTTTATTCTTGACTTTTTATGTCAAAAATAATAAAATAATAAATAAAGTATTTTTCCATCAAAATTAATAATAATTATTAATTTAGGGGCATCACATATATATTTATACATATATGATATACTTTCAGCAAAATATACAGTGATTGAATTAATTTACAAATCAAAACTATGTACTTATTTAGAGACCATAAGTAAGATGAATAAATATTAAGCATACATCTTTGTTAATTGCTTCATACAAATCCTTATTGTCTCAATGTAACAAACACAAATAGGATAATAATTAAATAAGGTTAATAATTGTTAATTGTTATAGTAGTAGCTATTAATGTGAAGGGACATAACTCTTCATTATGAAATGCTCAAGCCATATTAAAGGTGAGCTATGTTGTAATATCCTATCATCTTTTTATCCATCAATTTATTCATATTTTATTATCTACGGATATGTGGGTTATTTAAGAAATTACTTAATTAAGAATATCCAACTATGGATGTTACAGTGGTATGAGAGCTATATGGACCTTGGACAACATTATTTACACCTTGTGTAGATTTGGGTTTCCCCAAAAAATAGAACTTTGTCCTTAAAAATTAAAAGAAAAAAAGAAAAGAAAAAAGGTAAAAGTAACCCCCCCAAAAAAAGGAGGTAAAAGAAAAGAAAAGAAAAGAAAAGAAAAGTTAAAAAAGAAAAGATAAAAGTTAAAAAAAGAAGAAGGTAATAGTAAAACCACATGTGGTTTCTTAAAGTGGGTTTGGGTTTGAATATAAAAAGTGCATAATAATAACTACAAAGAAGTAAGTGAGATTTGAACCTAGGTGGGGAAGGTAACACGTATTCCTTCCAACCACCCAATCTACTCGCATTTTACAAAATTATTGGAAAAAAAATAGAAAAAGAAAAGAAGACAAAAGTGAAGTAAAAACAAAGTCACAAACAATGGCACCTACATATTTGGAAATCAAGTCACAGCTACAAACAACAGTGGACGAGTTAGAGCATTATAAGGCGATCAATAAAAGTATACAAGCTGACATTGGGACGTAGAAGTGGTTGAAAGAGTGGAGAGACAATGAGAATCATCGCTTATGGAACCAAAATTGATAGCTAGAATGAACCATAAGTGATAACAAGAAAATGTTATCTGATCATGATAAAGAAATATCATGTTTAAAAATTCATAATCAAAACTTAGAAGACGAAATTAGAAAGTCAAAAAATGACAACAAATCACCATATGGATGTGATAATGAATTAGAAGAATAAATAAAGCATCTAAACAAACTCATGATGGAAAAATATGCTGAATTGGCGCAAGTTCGGATGAAGTTAGAAAATCAAGAAATAGAGTTAGGTCATCATAAACAACAAAAAGAAAAACTCTAGCAATAGTATGACGACAGTAAGAAGACACATAAGTTAGAACTGACAAAATTCGGCAAGGTGTTATCAAGCCATTCCAAAGAAATTTTAATATTAAGAAATCATGACAAAACATTGGTCACAAAAATGAAGAAGTTGAAAAGTAGTCGAAAGATAGAACAATCTACGGAAGACATTGAAGGAAAATTTCTAGACAAACAAGAAGAAAATTGTTGTATTAGAATGCATAATGAAGATATTAAGGAACAACTTAAGAAGTTTGAAGATGACAGAAAATGACATGTAGATTTGATTAAGAAGTTTCAAAATGATAACATGCAGTTAGAAAACAAGTTTGAAAATATACAGAATGAAACCTTAAAAACTCAAGAGACGAAATTACAACTTTCTACTCAGATCAATTCTCAAAAGATGACACTCGTAAAAGAAAATGACATTGTGAAAATTCCATATCGACACCCCAACCATAAAAACATATATTCTAAAAAGTGGGAAATGTCAAAAGATAACGGTACCCATGTGATCAAATCTCCTAATGATAGATCAGTATGGAATGCCAATAGTCCACAACAAATCAATTTGGGATGGATTGATTCGTCCACATATCGAAAGCTATGCTCAAGTCTTAGTAGTTCGTATTGACATGTCTCGTCAGCTGCGACACCACAAAAAATGATGCAGAAACAATATAAGGCTTTGAGGACAAAGCCTTTCTAAGAGAGTGGCAATGTAACGAACACAAATAGGGTAATAATTAATTAAGGTTAATAATTGAATAAAATAATAATTGTTAATTATTATAGTAGTAGCTATTAATGTGAAGGGACATAAATCTTGATTATGAAATGCTCAAGCCATATTAAAGACGATCTATGTTGTAATATCCCATCATCGTTTTATCCATCGATTTATTCATATTTTATTATCTACGGATATGTGGGTTATTTTTGAAATTACTTAATTTACAAATCAAAACTATGTACCTATTTAGAGACCATAAATAAGATGAATAAATATTAAGCATACATCTTTGTTAATTGCTTCATATAATCCCTTATTGTCTCAACCAATTCTAATATGGAGTTTAACCTCTTATAAATATAGAGATGTAGAAATTCAATCCAACTTAATTAATATAACCTATTTAATTGTTTTAATACAAAGGGAAAATAAGATTTCCTCTTAAATCCATTTTTTCTCCTAAATAAGATTCCATACCTACACCTTCATACTTAAATCAATTTGTTTCTATTATTTCCATTCAACTTTTTTTTGCAAAAATTATAACAAGTTTGTCATAAATTAATGCAATTTTCATTCTTAGTATTATAATTTATAATAAAAACATCATGAAATACAAACATTCAAATATTGATGGAGAAATTATAGAGCACCTTAATTTTTCCTATAAATTTCATTATTGTCAAGGCCTCAAATTAAGTCATTGTAGAGCACCTTGACTTTTCCTGTAAATTTCATTGTTATCAAGGCCATAAACTAATTGAACTTAATCGAATAATATAATAATAAAAAAATACATTAATCAAACATAACTGTTATCTATTAATGCAATAATAATTGTTAAATTTTTTATAATAGAAACATGATAAAATACAAACAATGGATATTAATATAGAAATTAGAGAACACCTTCAAGTTTGGAAGAATATGTTATCCTTTATGTTGAAAAAGATAAAATGGAATCATGTAATTTGTTTCCATGGTGTATTTATATATATACACAAGACAAAATACGCGTAATTTGGAAATGTCATATAACCAGCTTAGATCCAGCTTTATCCGGCTCTATCATGCGCCGAGAGGGATCAAATATTTCGAGGTGCAAACCCTTTTTTGGAGTGCAATTGTTGAAGCAGGAACACCTCTGTCCACATAAATACAGGTACGCCTCTTTCACCTCTGTCTCCACTCACTGTTGAGTACTCCAGACTTTGTTCACCATACCTGGGTGGTCCAAATGTGACACTAAACCGTTGGGACTTGGCATCGTTGGTGATTAAGCAAATTAATATTGCATTGTAGGCATGTAAGGTTTCAAATCGCTGGTAAAAATAACGCTGACCAGTTACAATATAATGCATTTGAAGATTAAACTTGTTAGTAATCCGCAGCATATCTCCTTTACCAAAGATCTGCACAAATTTCATAAATTCTTTTCAGTCGATTATTACATATATAATATCTTTCCTGGCTTCCTTGGTTTCCAGAAAATTGAACACCCACCTTGTTATTATCCGCTCTTCCACTAAAGATGGCAGTTGATGGCTCTGGGTGAGTGGGTGATCTCTGCACATATTTCCAAATTCGATTTACTATAATGTATTGTTTTTAAAATTCAAACTGTGATATTGCAACAATCAATAAATTATAATAAGATTACACGCCCACCAATGCGCCACCACATTGCCCAGTCCCACTTTTCTTGATTAGCACAAAAAATATCAACTGTTTTTGCATGAATAAATATTGGATGTAACGAAAAACAGATACTCAATCCTTCAATCCTCTGCAGATCCCAACATCCCTCCGCTTTAAACTCTTCCATTGATGCAACGCCTTCCATATTCATGGTTTTCAGGTTACAACAGTCATTGATGTTGAGATATTTAAGATTTTGTAGCTTTGAAAGACTTATTAATATCTTCAATTCTGGGCAGTTTTGCAGGTTTAAGCTTACTACTGCTGATGGCAAGCCATTTACATGCATTAACCTACTATTCTCTGAAAGATCAATAGTTTCGAGGCTAGGGTAAACACCCTCAGGAATGGATATCTCGGCTATGGATGTGTTCTTTAAGATGAGATCTCTTAATCTCATGCCAACTCTCACATGTATGTTTTCAACATCCAACAACCCCTGCTCTTGGAAGCTAAAGTTAGCTATGGGACAACCGTCTACAGCCAAAATTTCGATATTTGGCGCCGCAGTTCCTTCTGCTAAGATTTGCCGTAGATGGTAGCAACGAATCAGATACAACTCTCTTAAATCCCTCAACTTGGCCACTGTAAGTGGTATCTCTTTTAACGCTGGGCTCCCTACTTTTATTTGTTCTAAGTTATCGAGGTGCTCCAAGTTGTGTGGTAATTGTAATAAACCAGTTCCTAGTAAATTAAGATATCTTAAATGCCTTTGATGGGGGATTTTCTCCGGCAACAATGGCAATTTGTTGCCGGATAAAATCTCCAGAATTATGCGATTTGATTCAATAGAAACCAATGTTGCAAATTCCATGTCATTGTCCAATGTTGCAAATTCCATGTCATTGTCCAGGAACAATTTAAATTATACGCATTCGCATACCTGAGACAAATCTGTAATTGCTCTCAGCCTTATTCCGAAGGTCCAGCTTGTACGTATTGTTTTGAAGTGTGTATAGGTGTTTTGATTTAGTTACAAATATATATATATATACACACCTAAGATTATTAATTATTAAGCCGACTTGTATATATATAGATATATAAGCTGACTTTTTTATGTGACACGTGTCATCTCCACGTTGAGCACGGAATCACACTTCTACCTCATACCGGGCTGTAGAATGCGCCTCTCGGCGCAATCATTCCATACAATCATAAATTACTTCATATACATAAACCATATTTCACATCATATTGTTTGTTAACTGGCTAAAATTGTTTGAACAATTCCTCCAGTCATCAAATTTCCATTCCCACCAACATAACATGAAAAACAAACAATATAATTAAACAATCAAAGATAATAGTAACAAAATGATATCTAAATATGTAAATAATGAAATAAAACATCTACATATCACTCTATATTTCCATCACCCTCATTATCTTGCTTGGTTGGGAGGATAACACTGATGTTCTAAAAAACATGTTAATTATAGGGTCATGTCTTAATATGAACCACCAATCTCTACCCAACGCATATGGGTAAAAGAACACTTGGTTGCAGTGTTTTGGGAAAACAAAAGGCTCTTGAATTTCATCCCACATCTTTCTAGTGTTGATACATGTCAACCCACTATCATGATCTTCCTTTACATTATTCCTATTGAATGTATCCCACCACCTGCATGTAAAAATAACACATTGGAAATATGAGAATTCCACTTGAATGATATCTTGTATCTTTTTTACATAACCAAACATCCCTCCTATCAGGTTTAATCACGGTGGCTAGCATGACTACAATGGTTTAATTTGACTTCCACTCCAAATTCTTGTGTAAAACACCCATCATAACATCCCCGGTGAAAAAATGATGTCCATAAGAAAACATAGATGGGAATGAATGCACCTATAAGAAAATTTAACAAATGATGTTGTGATATGTCAAATAACACAAGAATTAATATATTAAATATATATGTTACAATTGAAAGTTGCATTATAAAGTTTAAAAGGTACATAAAGTTTTTGTTACTGAGTTGTTGCACCCAATCCCAATGTTTACAGCATCCTCCTGTTCAGGCGGGTGACGATGAGATGCACCATATTTCTCTATGGTTTTTCCTACAACCCAACTGTTTGGACAAATTAATGGCATATTTTCTTTTAAATGATCTGGAAAATGCATGCTTCTACTGTGCAACCACTTGAATTATTTTCTGACATTGTCCCATTTCCTCCTCTTCTCTTCATACAATGTTACCCATGACTGTGTTACCTATGTGTTGAAAATTATGAATTTATTTATTGTAGCAATTTATGAGTTTGCTATTGTATTCATGGAAACAAAACTACATTTAGTACATATGGGATGAAATATAGCTTTTGATTTTTTTTTGTGAATATTTAACATGTGGAAATGTGAAGATCGAAATATAAGTGACTTACTCCTTATCGTTCACCTTTTTCCTTTTATTTCCATCAAATTCCATTCCATTTTTTCCTCATTGTGTTCATTGTCCCAAATCATTACACCTAGTGCGTAGTCAACCTGTTTGATGTACTCACTGGAATAATAGAATGAATTATATACTATGTACCCTTCTACCATAGGCCCCTTGATTTTTTCTTCTCTCAAACAAATCCCTTCAATTTTTTCATGTACTTCTCCAAGAAGAACATCCAACAACATGATACCACCCTGACTAATTCAAATCCATTGACTAAGTGAATTAAAAGATTAATATACAAGTCCATGAAACTCAACAAGAGTTCCTTCTCAAACATATAAACAATATCTACTATCTCTTAACATCATCACATAATGCTAGCAATGCAAATCTCCTTTGGTGTGATCCACCATGCAAATGCATATGGTCTAGATATGGCACACTATAGGGCATTGGGAAAGCCATGATCCACACACACATTGTTGGGGCGAGCGCCTTAACGGTCACTAATTTTGGTAACTCCACGGTTTTTGTGGAAGCTTGTAAGCGGAGTTGCGACTCAAAATAGTCTTAGGGGTGTCGGGGTTGAGTCAAAGCCCTCTTTTTGTAATTGTCCATAATTTTCGGGTGTAAGCCCATGATTTTGTAATAGTGCACTTGTATAAATAGGAACTCATGTAAATATGTCAAGATCATCTAATGAGATGAGGATCATATGATGTGAAGCTAAGAGCTATTTTGGGTTTTAAGGTCAAGTCCCAGCTGTGTGCGTGGACGACCTCTGCAGCTGTGTGCGCAGAGGGTTTTTGTAAGAAAGGTTCTGCATCTGTGTGCGTAGAAGATTTTTGTAAGAAAGGTTCTATAGCTGTGTGCGCAGATCTGTAGCTAAGTGCGTAGTTTTGGGTGATTAAGAGGATCTGCAGCTGAGTGCACAGATCAAAATTGTGATTTTGTAAAGAAGTTGAATAAAGCACAGTTTTGTGGACGTAGCCCCTACACTGGGGGTGAACCACGTTATATCTTGTGTTGTGGTGGCTCTTTTGTGTTATTTCTATTATGTTTTATGCTTTTGATAAGTAGGTGAATGCTAAAGTAAGATAACTGTTAAATATTAACTTCGCTGTGAATTCCCAGTTAAGGGTTAAGCAAGAAATTTCTTTTATCTAACTGTGAAGTTATTTAAGTAAATGTCGAAGCTCTATCTTGTATAAATAATTGTTGTTAAGGCTAAAGGTACAGTAATATCCCTCTTCTGCTTGTAGAAACCTGATTCTGCGGCACCCCATAGCTGTTTCGGGTGAGACTGCAACCTGTTCGCAGGTTGTTGCTGAAAGGGCCAACACTGTGGGTCTTTTTGTTGGTGCGAAGATCATAGTATAAAACCCGGGTCTGCCCTATATCCCAACAAATTGGTTTTGTTGCCGGTTGAACTCAGTATCTGCTATAAGAGGGATCTACGTCGTACCTGAAGGGCTATGTTTTGGAGGCCCTCAGTAAAAGAAATCGGTGATTGGATTGAAGAGACCTATCTGAAATTTGTTGAGCAAGAAAATAAGGATCCTCGTTGCAGTTCAGATGACTTTTTGCAAAGGTACGTTTTTACTGATATTTGTGAAATTTTCTTTGGTAGTATCCACATAGAATTGCACCAGTGATTATCCAGGTTGACAGAAAGAAATACCAACTTCAAGGAAGATCAGTTTCCTGACTGGACCCCTGCAGGAATTAACATATTGAAAAGAGTGAACAACGCGATATCACGAGCTATTAATTTCTGGACAACACGAACCCTTGAAGCATTTGTGACGAAGTTTGCCATCGACACAAGTACCTCTTTGAGTGAAGCTGAAAGATAGTTTTTCAAAGGAACAAGAGGTAAGTACCTAAATTCATTTAGTTTGCAAATTAAAATGCTCTTGTCTGAGAAAGGTATATTGCTGATCGAATTAGATTGCTAGATTTATTTTTACTAACCTATGTTTGCAAGTGAAAGTGACTTCAACGAGAAAAGTGGTTTGCTGCGAAGCGGTAAAAGATACAAGAGAAACATAGAATCCTATACCCTAGGCCAGAATACCGGTTATTCCCCATTAAGTCCAGAAGACCCTGAATCTAAAGAAACCCCTTTTGTTAGAAACCCTCCTATAACTCCGCAGTGCAGATCTGTTACCCCTGAGAACCTGTCCCAGTCTGAAAGTAACCCTAGCCCGAGTAAATTCTAACACTACAGATGGATTTATATACCCAGGGGGTCTCTGAATCCATCTACAGTGTTGGAAACATTCACCTAAATTATCAGGCCTCTTCATTTTGCAGGACCAACAAAACATCATGCACAAGATTGATAGAACAACAATCAAATAGTTTTGGAAAGACACTACATGAAACCATTTTTGTCTCTGTAAAGAACCCACCGAGTGGGGGCTCATGGAAGATGATGTAATTTTGGAAACCATCTGGTCAAAACTTTATGGGCGAAATTTTTCCAATTGGCTATTTTTTGGTTTTTTTTCAAAAAATAAATTCGTTATTTTGTCACTTTTAGTGTCTAATATCGCCTATATTTACATAAAATATTTTTATTTATCATAATATTCATCAAAATTTACGCATTTCAGTGTTAATTTTATGTTTCATATTTAATATTTTCCTACCTATCTATAAACATGTTTTTTTTTTTTTCAGTCCAAAACAATTTCCTAGAATCAGGGTATTTTCTAAGGATTATAATAGTATACTTAAGTGTAGTATTCTAGGCAATAGTTTTGGATTGAAAAAAAAAATATATAGATTGGTAGGAGGATATTAAATATGAAACATACAATTTACACTAAAACTTGTAAATTTTGGTGAATTTTATGATAAAAAAACATATTTTATATAAATATAGGTGATATTAGAGACTAAAAATGAACAAATAGTGATTTTTTTTTTTGAAAATACCCAAAAATTAACCAACTGGCAAAATTTCGCCCCTAAAGTTTTCCCTGCCTAGAATACTGTACTTAAGTACAATATTATAATCCTTAAAAAAATACCGTGACGCATGGTTGGCATATTACATATTCCAGCAAAACTGAACCATATAGTACATAAAACCCATCTATGAATAAACAATAATAAACTAAATTAATAAAAGTGTTTACCATAATTCCTCATTGGAAGACAAAGAGCCCATCCCCGAATTCAAGAGGAATAATGGTTACACTATTAAAGGATAACTTATAAACTTAAAATTGTTTTTGAAGAATAAACATAGTGAACTATATATTCCTTTAACTAAATGTTAAAGCCATTAACCAATCCATTAACCATCATGACCCATGATCGCTTTGCATAGAGCCCAACTGGGAGTGATAATCGTAAACCAATATCACAGTCCTTAACCCACACGACCCAAGGTCGAAACTCATAAGCTTCGACTTATTTTTTATTGACAGATAAATCTATTTACAATGTTTAAACCACATCATTAACATTTAACCATATCCAATATTCAAGCTAGGATCAAATCAAATGAGGTCCCAACTGGGAGAAATAACATGAAATATATTTAACTAAGCATAAATACTAACACATCCGTTAAACAAAATAAACCATAATCCTGTACACTTAAGAACCAAAATATAAACCAAACACACAGTCTGCACTATTTACTCAAGGCTTGGGCCAAGCCATGACTGATTCCTATGAAACAACCAAATCGTCATATCTATCATACAAATAGAGCTAGGTTTTGCTTGGAAACCTAGATAACTCTTCCATTTAAAAACAAAAACACATAAAGGAATTCTTCCATGGAAAACCAAATTCCATATGAAGCAAGGGATTTTCCTTGTCGTCAACTAATAGAGGTAATTTATCTACATTAAAACCATATCAGTCAATCGACAGAGCAACATCCATGTAAAAATGACGAATCAATTAATTAAACCACATTTCCACAGTCCACATCAAATATTGAAGTAGTGGCCATTAATATAATTTACAAACGCATCCATTAAAATGCATAGAACTCGTAGTAAACAAAGAAACATAGAGTCGAATTTAATTAAGCCAAAATCCATTACAGATCCATACAAGTTTTTACACAGTCACATAAAATGCTTGAATGGGCTGAGAGAACCCCAAACCCATATCTACAGGCTAACAACCTAAGCTTTCCTACCACCATCTCCCCAAACCCATGATCGAAACCTAGTAGGGTGGTTGTTTTACAATATGAGCAACATAGAAACCCTGCAACGACAAAAATAACAAGAATTGGAAAAAGTCCCTTTTTCTACATGGTCCTACCCAGATGGTTGCGGAGTCCACCAAGTCTCTTCCCATCCAATAGAGAACTCAAGCTTCCCCAAACCTGCAAAATGAAGCCGAACATACATGAGAAGTATGCATTGAAACAATAGAACCAAACAAAACTGAAAGAGTTAAATCACACGGGAACGATGGCATACCTGTTAAAGAGTTTCGCACCAACACGGTAAGACAACCAAGTTATGCACATCTCCATCCATTGGAGCATGAACCATCCCCAACACCAAACAAAATACTTAACACAAGGCTTAAGGCTTGATCATGCCCATCACATGGCTCATTAAACGAGCCAACCTGGCCTCCACTTGTTTCCAAATCAAAACCCCCTTCCCTATAGTTTGACATCGTAATTTTTTCCATTTGATTATTTAAAACCCCTCTTTATAGTTTCGATTTCCACCTACGTTACTATAGTTTTAAACCCTCGTTCCATTCAAAGCATAAACCCTCAATACTATAGTTGAAAGAATATACCATATGTTTCGACATGCACATAGTTTTAACAAAAGTATAAACCCTCCATGTTATAGTTTAAAAGAGTACCACCAACATTAGACCATAAACCCTCAATACCATAGTATAAAATCATAAACTATAGTTTAAAATCCTGTATATCTACTTTAAGATTATAACCCTTTCCTCTTTTAGTTATATTTCATAGCTTTGAGCATAGGATTTTCATTTACACGAACAAAACCTTTAGCGCTTAGGAATAGCTATCTATAGATTCTAGGATTCTATTTCGTCACGTTCATGAGCCTAGATTTATAGGTGAAGTCACCTGCAGTAAGATAGGTAGACATGTGTTAGTTCACAAAGAACTAATTAAGTACTATAGCATAGGAACCTTACCTTTCCGAGTGAGTCGTTATGGAAAAATATCACCCCTCCACCCCTTGACATGCATAGGTAAGTCGACCTCTTTGTTGTAAACAAATAAATACTAGATAACGTAACATGAAAGTAAAACATGAACATAATAAGATCAACAACATCATAAAACTAGATAAACATGTACATAAACAACAAGTGCATCAAAATATATAATAGGGACATGTAAACATCATCATCGTACAGGAAACACACAAAAAGGAAAACAAAAACATAACTTAGGCTTAGTTCTTTATCCAAGTTTTTGATCCGTAGTAAAAAGAAGATGTCCTTAAAATCTTAGTAGTTTTATTAGCCAATGTAATATTTTATTAATTTATGTATTTTAGGGACATTACTTATGGTGTTTTGTATTTAACTAACCGTCTGCCATCATGATGGTCTTACGGCTGTGAGTAATACTTCACTTTTTTCTTTTAAAAGTTGTAGATACAACCTCAGAGTTTCCCAACAAGGAGTTGGTTATCCTATAGTGTTTTATTTCTTGGTTAACGAAATTATGCTAACGTTAATCCTGTGTAGTGAATGTTTGAAGTATTACAGCCATCCTCGATGGTCTTACGACCATGAGTAAAGTTGAATTGTTTTATGGCTTACACCTTTGTTTAGTTAATTATGAATACACGATGGTTATAACAGAGTATTTTAGCGAGGCTCTGCCTTTGTAAAAACATTAAGGCAGCCACGATGTGGAGTTACGATCCTAAAATTACAGTGTTGGTTTTTTGTTTGTTGACATGACCCATAGGGTCTGTGTGTTTTAATACTCGACTATGGATGAAGCGATATCGGTCTTCGTGATTGTTAATATTATTTAAACAAATTATTTCTATCTATACTAAATATTACAGATCTATATTATAAATAATAGATTGTAATTTAATACTGTTATTTTGTGTAGAAAATAAGATGAATATTATGTAAGTGAATTCCATTCGTATACATTGAATAATACAGATCTATACTGTAAACAAGAATTATATATTTAGTTGACATTTAATTCCGTGAATGCAGATTAATGAAGATTTAGGAGAAATCAATACAAATAGGAAATATATAGTTAAATGTAGGAGTACATGATACTGTCTAGAAATAGATGATTTAAAATACATTAGGTGTAGAATTCAAACTTAACACTAGTAAGCTAACTGAAAGAAAACTAGATTCTACATTAATCTTCTTCAGATATAGGATTTAAACATATTTTACAAACATTTAAAAACATAAAGTATGAACCTGGCACAAATGCTAGGAAAACAAAAGTGGAGAAGATGTTCCTATGGACCAACTCTTAGAGCAGTCAAGTTACTTGGTCCTAAACCCCCAAGCCTGTTCGCTAAACAACAAGAGAAAAATCCTTTAATGTGCCATCTCTTGCATTCATAGATTTTAATCCCCGTCCAATGCTAGGCTCTTGATGCTCATGGAAATACTAATATATAGTTTTTTTCCTAGTACTTGGTCATTTATGAGCTTCTTGCTCTTTAGCACTCAACTGGGAGTTGTGACCTCATTTTTTGGGGATGATTCCTCCTGAATTTTGAGTTTTCACTCAGTGGATTCTTCTACTTTTATTTTCCTCTTGTGGGCCAACAAACACTCTTCAACAACTATATCCACTTTTGCCCCCCTTCAACATATTTTATTAAATGAAATTTTTTTTATTCCAAAATGTTTTATTCTTGACTTTTCTGTCAAAAATAATAAAATAATAAATAAAGTATTTTTCTAGAAGAATTAATAATAATTATTAATTCAAGGATATTACATACACCTCCCCTTAAAATGTAACACTGTGCACAGTCTTATAAAATTTCTATTTTTATTCTTAGATTTCAACCTCTTAGAATAAGTTTGGATATGCCTCCTGCATATTACTTTCCAACTCCCAAGTAGACTCTTTTGGACTAAGGTGCTTCCATTGCACCTTGATTTGTCCAATGGTACAGTTCCAAAGTAAAATTTCTCTCCTATAGAGAATGCGCTTCGATCCCACTTGGAACTCTTTGTTGGCATGGGTTTTGGGTAAGCGAGTTGCACAAAGTTGCGGTAGGTGCACAAACTCACGTGACACCATGCAATGCCAAATCAGCACGATGGGCGAAAGAATAATTGCTTTTGAATATTTAATGTATTAATTGACCACATTTGGTGGACATAGGTCATTAGTGGTTAGAATTTAGTTAGAAGTGGACTTTTGATGTAAAGGCACAAGCCTATATATAGAGCTTGTTTTGCAATTGTATAACACACATAAGGTGAGGAAGGAGAGTAAGAATCATGATGAGTGCGATACAAGTCCAAGTCAATATCTAAGAGTGGTCGATCTGTTGCGATCTGCTTATGGTCTCTATGAGTCTTTTGTTTTGAACAATTTGTGATCTGTCCATGTCAGATACTGAATTTTGGGATGTAATCAGTCTCCTGCTATGGAGAAGAATTATCTGTTTTGGATTTGTTGCTCTAATATGACATGACGGTTGTTTCCTAAATGTTGTCTTTTGTTTTCTTGTTTTCTCTGCTGCAATGTCAATGAGAAGTGTATTGAATATGTTTATGATGAACTGATGATGCAATCTATCCCAATTCTGTTGCAATTCTGATGAATGATGATGAAGCTTATTAATGTTGTTTTATGAATGATACTGTTGTGATAACATTGCTCCAATAACTGAATGATGTGATCTTTTAGATCCATAGTTGTGAAGATGAATTGTGATAACTGTCTTAGTTCTGTAATATGATAGTTATGGTGTCAAAGGCTCAGATGCCATATATTCCCTTCTTACTACTGGAAAATTGGTTCTGACAGCTCTCCCTTGAACATCTCGGGTGAGATTTCGTCTGCTCTGCAAATGTTGCTGGACAGGGTAAAACCTGTCTGGGCCGGTGCTCAGGGAGATCGTGCTGGTTGGGCGTCGATAGAGTGAGAACTCCTATTGACGAGGATTTGTTGATGGGTTTTTTCCAACAAATGGTTCTGTTGCCAGGACTGAGTTGTGATTGAAAAGAGGATATGTTTTGTCATCCAACTCGAATGGAGATCGAGGAGTGGTTTGGTCTAAAACTATGAGAGTTTGCTGAAACAGAAAATTAGAATCCAAAGCTGTCGATGGGAAATTGGTTGGATAGATATATTCATGATGGTCCTCACAAATGGTTCTTTTGTGAGTTTTATATCATATTGTATGACTGGCTGGCAAAGTTTGCTTCTAAGAAGAAAAACTTTGAAGGAGGAGAGCCGACATCTTGGACTCCGGAGTTGATCGAGGAATTGCAAGAAACAGACAATAAGGCATCGCAGGCTGTTGAGGTGTGGTTGGACAGTATCCTGGAGGGATACATTACCACTCGACAGACTGTGGATGATGATGTCAAGAAAATCCAGCTAATAACCACCATCAGGGGTCGTGCACGTGATTGGTACATGAGATTCATGCTGGTTCCCAAGGGAGGTACAACAAAAACATTGGATGAGATATGTAAGGGGTTATTTGAAGAATTCAATAATTCGAAGTCTGAGGCTCAGTACATTACTGAGTTGAAAGAAATAAAGCATTTCCCCAATGAAACAATTTGGGACTTTGATCAACTGTTTAAGATGTTGATGGCTTGAGTCAGCTTCCAAATGAACGACGTTAAGCAAAAAGAATGGTTCATCACCATGCTAGTCCTACATATCAGAAAACCACGAATGCGGCAAAATATTATGACACAGATCAAGGCTCTAGAAATCGAGATGAAATTAGAAGCATCGGTAGTAGGAGAAACTGCGGTCGGGATGAAGCAGATGCAAGCACAGTTGGCCAATATGATGCTCCAACTGCAAAATATCAAGAACGATAAGGAATACCATGACAACCTTTGGTGCACTTGATGTCGTGTAGACAGACATGCCAAGGATACATGTCCAACGTTCCAAAATTATTTGTTGTTAGGAGCCCTGAACCCATTGATATGCGCTGGTGTACCCTGGTGCCACATATGTCAGGTCTATGGGCATCGACATGAGAACTATGAATACATGAAAACTATGGTTACCAAGACAAAAAGTATGTACTATACCTTTTGTCGATCAGTACGACATGACGATAAAAACTGTTGAGCTTATGACTTGCTCAAGGAAAGGACATATGATTCATACCTTGTGAAAGGTGAGAATCCCCAGGAAATGCAAGCACAACCACAGATGGAAAAACAAATAGTGCAGGTGTAGTATACACTGCCACGCTTGATGTAGTTTATCCCTTCGCAACTGCACCAGTAGTTTACATCACAGCCACAATTTACACTGCAGTAGAAGTTCGTAGCGCAACCATAGTTTACGCCACAACCACAATATAATTAGGTATCGCTCATTTAGACTTAGCCACAATATGTTCAAGCTGTGTACTATGTCTAGTAGCAACCAAACCCCCCGTAGCAGCAGTTGGACCAGCCTCAGTTTCAACAAGGAGGAGTCTGAGAAGGATTCTGCAGAGGATTCAGGGGATGAGGAGGAGGCTTCGGTCAAGGAGGAGGATGAGATCGAGAATCAATATAGTGTTATACCTGTGGAGTATTCGGGCACTACCATAGGGAGTGTACTCAGGAATACTGTACATACTGTGTGGCCAGCGAGCATAATGTTGAAAATTTCCCTCAGTTGATTAAAAAATCGGAGGATGGAAACATTCCTTAGTTGCAGAATGCGTAGACTAAGAACCAGCCAATGTTCCAAGTTCAGAACCAACCGATGATGCAGAATCAGATCCCACCATAGACTCAAAATCAACCAATGAACCCACCTCTGAATCAGAAACCACCATTGAATCTAGCCCAGAACCTAAATCAAGGATCGGTGGTTGCAACGATTCAAGACTAACCGCGCATGAAGGATGTCAACGTTGGGATTGTCACTTGCACTGGTGAGAAGATGGACCATGTCAGCAAATTTAGTTGGATGGAAAGAAAAAGGTAGCATTTGATATTGTGACAGATAAAGGCACCTTCTTTTGATCCATGTATCGACATGTCGTCTTCTTTTGGAGAAATCTGGGTAAGTTACCTATTATCGACATGTCGTCTTCTTTTGATCCATCTATAAAGGTAGGTCCATCATGGAAGCATGGTACCTTGCAGTAGTTCTTTGAGAGTTTTCTGTCATTGGTAAGGGATCCCGAAGCCCTTGTTGATATTGAGAAGTTCTTGTACCATTGGGATAAGACATTGAAGGATTCTACGATGAACTCCTTGTAAAAGAGGAAGACAGGAAAGTAGATGAGGATGAACATCCATATCATAGATTACAAGGTTGACTTAGTTATTATGGATCTCGAATCAGATGTAAACATTATGACCAATAAAACTTAGCAGGTGATGGGGAAGTTGACATTGGGATGGTCGCAGGTGCAGCTGCAACTAGCAAATCGAGAAAAGGTTTAGCCCATTGGTCGTGTCTCAAACCTGGTTGTCGATGTTGAAGGTATGAAAATGTATGGTGATTTTGATGTGATAGAAGTGGTTAAATATGGAGGTTCCTATTCCACAGTACTAGGAATTGGGTGGGCTGATGATAGCATGGCGGTTATCAATTTCAAAATATGGTTTATAATGGTTGAGAACCAAGATGTCAGGGTCATTACTCCCATGGACCCTCAGGAAATACGTCGGTATATTAAACCTGTGAGGGATGAAGCTAGTAGATGTTGGGATCACACATGTTGAAATATTGTAACTTCAAAGAATATTCTATAAGTATATTTTTGTGGTCCCCGATGGTCCTACCGGGAGAACCACTTGTATTACATTGTACCCCAATGCTCCTAATCAGAAGAACTAATAAGAGTCATGAGGTAGTCCCCTCTAATTGTAAAGGTGGGTCATCAACACCCCAGTGTGGTTACTTGAGCCTACATGTGTAACTCAAGCCTACATGATTTAACTCGAGCCTACATGTAGGATGAGTTAACTTAAGTGAACGGATGAATATAAATAGAGGTGTAGAGCTCCTCATTTGGAGCACACACTCTCACTGGTGTAGCGCATTAGTAGAGAAGAGAAGAGTAGCTAGAGAAGGAGGAGGATCAGGCTTTGATCTCCTTGTTGTTTTATCTTTTATCTTTTTGGGGCATCTATATTGAGTAAGCTTTTGCTGGGTTTTTCCCAAGATAAATCTGTGTTGTTCTTGTGATACTGTTTCTTTCAGTGATCCTGTTTATATGCTTTAGTTATGAAAATGAAATGAAATACTGATGTTCTAGCTTAGAATATGAAAATTTAACATGGTATCAAAGCTAACCTGAACAAGACAACTTTCACAAGGTGAAATAGATCTCTCTCTCTCTCCCTGGAAGAAATTAGGGTTTTCGAGAAAAAATTTGAGTCTCGAAAAACTGCTTGCATAGAAAATTGTGCCCTCCTAGAGCGTATATTTTGAACATGGAATCATTTTTTTTGGATGTGTGAATCTCCAGAAAAGTGAAACCCTGGTTTGACAGCTGCACCCAAAAACTGCTGAACCAGAAAACTGTAGAAACTAAATCTTGCAAGTCTGATTTGGAAGGTGAAGAATTGAGATCTCCAGAATCCAAGCACATCAGTCAACTCACCTCACTCAAGCGCATCTCCTGGTAAGGTCAATTTCTCATTTTACAAAATTTCAATTTTTTGTTGATTTCTTGACAAGATGACCCCAAGCACTAAGCTTGAGGACAAGCTAGAAGGCATAGAGAATTTCTGAGCATGGAAATACAGGATTGGTCTCATTCTCCAAGAGAATGGTCTTAATAATTATGTCAAAGAAGAAGTTACAGAACCTGAAGAAGCTAAAGCCAAGGAGAAGCAGAAGCTAAAGCCAAGGAGAAGCAAAGAAAGGATATGATTAGGGCACAAAGGATTATTGTTGACTCCATCAAGGATCACTTTATCCCTCAAGTGTCATCCAAGAAGACTCCAAAAGAAATGTTTGATTCCCTATCTAGAATGTATGAAGGAAGAAACATTAACAGAAAGATGAATCTAAGAGCTCAACTGAAGAGCATCAAGATGAGTCATGGAGAATCCATCCAAGACTACTTCACAAAGGTTTCTTAGATCAAAGAGCAACTAGAAGCTATTGGAGATAAACTTGATGAAGATGAAATGGTTATGACTGCTCTCAATGGTCTCACTAGGCCATGGGAATCATTCATTCAAATGATGTGTGCCAGGAAGGAAAGCATGCAGTTTGATGTGGTATGGGAAGACTGCATTCAAGAGGAGAATAGAGTGGCAAATAGAGAATCCTTACTAAAAGAGGATGATCATTTTAAATTTTCATATGCTTAGCTAAGACATCAATACTTCATTTCATTTTCATAACAAAATCATATAAACAGGATCATTGAAAGATAGACAAGCACAACCATACAAAAGGAAAACAAATATTTATCTTGGGAAAACCCTAAAGGGAAAAACCCAGCAAAAGCTTCCTCAATATAGATGCCCCAAAAAGATAAAAGATAAAAGATAAAACCAGCAAGGATATCAAATCCTGATCCTCCTCCTTCTCCAGCTACTTCTCTTCTCCACTAATGCGCTACACAAGTGAGAGTGTGTGTTCCAAATGAGGAGCACTACACCTCTATTTATATTCATCCGTTCACTTAAGTTAACTCATTTGTCATGTAGGCTCGAGTTAATCATGCAGGCTCGAGTTACACATGTAGGCTCAAGTAACCACACTGGGGTGCTAATGACCCACCTTTACAATTAGAGAGGACTACCTCATGACTCTTATTAGTTCTTCCGATTAGGAGCATCGGGGTACAAAGTAATACAAGTGGTTCTCCGGGTAGGATCATCGGGGACCACACAAGATACATATAGAATATTCTTCAAAGTTACAATATTTCAACACTCCCCCTTAATGAGAAGGGTATTCTACAACAACAACAACAACAACAATAGTAGGAGAGAGATAAAGGACATCATCAACATCAGCAGGGTAACACATCTATAAATCATTGGAAGATTTTCAACATCATGTAGCCTTCATCTTCAATCTTTAGTCTTCAGTATCATCAGTACTTTGATTGCTTCGATCAGCAGCATCTTGACTCTTCAATCAGTAGGAACATCTTCAGCACTTTGTCCTTTCGATCAGCAACATCTTCAGCACTTTGACCTTTCGATCAACAACATCATCTTCAACACTTTGACCTTTATATTAGCAACATCATCTTCAACACTTTGGCCTTTCGATCAGCAACAACATCATCATCATACTCTAATATTTCAATCAGACTCATCATTATCATCAGCCTCTGATCTTTCGATCAGAACCATCATCAACCGAACATCATCATACTCTAACATCAACTAATTATCATATTCTTATCTTTCGATCAGTACGTCATCATCATCATACTTTGATAATATGACATCATCATCATCGGGATCTCATCATCATCACATTCTGATCTTTCGATCAGAAACATCATCATCATCATCGCATTCCGATCTTTCGATCAGAAAACATCATCATCTCTGTTGCTAAATTTCTGTGGTGATAGGTTATTGGTGATGTAATTGGAGAAACCACAGTATCGAAATGACCAAGTCGACGTTTCGAATCCATATCAGGATCCATCATCAGGACAAGGAACATGGGGCAGACATTAGAAAAGAACGTATCCGTTCCTCAGCCCTGGCAGAACATGTAGCCAAAACCAAACATCACAT
Source organism: Pseudotsuga menziesii (assembly GCA_001517045.1). Classification (NCBI taxonomy): domain Eukaryota; kingdom Viridiplantae; phylum Streptophyta; class Pinopsida; order Pinales; family Pinaceae; genus Pseudotsuga; species Pseudotsuga menziesii. The sequence continues at coordinate 53,134 of LPNX010626445.1, forward strand.
TTTCCTAGAAGACACCATTATCCTCGCGAAAGAAGACCACTATTTTAAAAGAAAATTTAGAGAGGCCTTAGAGATTACCAAACTACCACACAACCTAAATAGGGATGGTGGTCTCGAGGTGAGCACTAGTTGGCTTCCCTTTATTCTCAATCGGAAAGGCCACTCTGTCCCTTAACCGTTTTCCTTCTGCCCCTTTTCCTCTTTCAAGCCCTTCCCCTTTATTCCTTTGTCCTCCTTCCTTGTCCTTAAATAAAACCTTAATTTAAATTACCCTAAAAATTTAAAATTAAAATTGAAAGATCATTTTAAAATCAGTTTAAAAGCTTTAGGGTTTTAAAATAATTTAAAATCAACCTTTTAACCTTTAAAATTCCTTTTAAATCTTTAGGAATTTTACGTAAAATTGAAATCAACCCTTTAACTTTTTAGACCCCTCACTATCCTAAAATTAATCTATAAGATTCTCCCTAAGTTTAGACATATTAATAGGCATTAAAATTAAAATTAAATTTGTTATTAATAATAATAAATTTAATGACTTTAGGATTTTAAAATTTATTATCAAGGTTTTTAAATTTCTTATTAATAATAAATTTAAAAACTTTAAGGTTTTTAAATTTATTATTAAGGTTTTTTAAAATTTAATATATCCTAAAATTAAGCTAAAAGAACACCTTTCAATGAAAATTTAATTATAATTAAAATTCATTAATAAATTTAATAACTTTAGGTTTTTAAATTTATTATGAGGGTTTTTTAAATTGTTATTAATAATAATAAATTTAAAAACTTTAGGTTTTTAAATTTATTATTAAGGTTTTTAAAAATTGTTAGTAATAATATTAAATTTAAAACTTTAAGGTTTTAAAGGGTTTTAAACTTTAGGGCATTCAGTGGTTTTAAAATCAATTTAAAAACTTTAGGGTTTAAAAATAAATTTTAAAATCAACATTTCAACCTTTAAAACCCTAAAATTAAGCTAAAAGATCACCTTTCAATAAAATTTAATTATAATTAAAATTAAAATTCATTAATAATAACAAATTTAATAACTTTGGGGTTTTTAAATTTATTATTAGGTTTTTAAATTTGTTATTAATAATAATAAATTTAAAACTTTAGTGTTTTTAAAACTTTAGGGCATTCGGTGGTTTTTTAAAAATCAATTTAAAAACTTTAGGGTTTAAAAATAATTAAAATCAACATTTCTCCTTAATAAAATTTTTTAATACTATCTTAATTTAGCCATTGTAAAAATTTTAATAATATAAACAATTCCTTTTCCGAAAAATAGGTTTAGAGAATAATTTTTCCGCACACTTTTAAATTAAATAAAATTAATTTTTTTTGACCTAGTAAACCCTAGTCTCCGCGGCCGACCTTAGACTTTCTACCCGGTTCCAGTATTTAACATTGGTTCTCACTCTCTCCACATTCGACTTTGTCCTGATGATGGATCCTAATATGGATTCGAAACGTCGACTTGGTCATTTCGATACTGTGGTTTCTCCAATTACATCACCAATAACATCATCATCATCAGCAACATCATAATCATAAGCAACTTCTGATCTTCTGATCAGAAAACATCATCATCATCATATTCTGATCTTTCGATCAGAGAAACATCATCATCATCAGCAACATCATAATCATAAGCAACTTCTGATCTTCTGATCAGAAAACATCATCATCATCATATTCTGATCTTTCGATCAGAGAACATCATCATCAGTAACTTCTGATCTTTCGATCAGAGAAACATCATCATCATCATATTTTGATCTTTCGATCAGAGAACATCATCATCGTCAACAACAACATCATCATCATATTCTAATCTTTCAATCAGAGAACATCATCATCATAGGCAACTTCTGATCTTTTGATCAAAGAACATCATCATCATTAGCAACATCTGATATTTCGATGAGAAACATCATCATCATCATAAAAAAATCAACATCATCAAGACATCAACATGATCCTTCCTTTCAGAATTACAGGATTTAGGTCTTTACGGAGTTACCAATGATCCTTCCTTTCAGAATTACGGGATTTAGGTCTTTACGGAGTTACTAACGATCCTTCCTTTCGGAATTACAGGATTTAGGTCTTTACGGAGTTACTAATGATCCTTCCTTTCGGAATTACGGGATCAACACATTTGTGGAACTCAGACAATCCTTCCTATTGGAATTACGGGATCAACACATCTGTGGAACTCAGGCAATCCTTCCTATTGGAATTATGGGATCAATTCAATGATCCTTCCTTTCGGAATTATGAGATTTAGGTCTTTACGGAGTTACTAACGATCCTTCCTTTCGGATTTACGGGATCAACACAGATGTGGAACTCAGACAATCCTTCCTATTGGAATTACGGGCTCAACACATCTGTGGAACTCAGACAATCCTTCCTATTGGAATTATGGGATCAATTCAATGATCCTTCCTTTCAGAATTATGGGATTTAGGTCTTTACGGAGTTACTAACTATCCTTCCTTTCAGAATTACAGGATCAACACAGATGTGGAACTCAGATAATCCTTCCTCTAGGAATTACAGGATCAACACACGTTCTCGAGTACCGAAGTCACCGGATCCGTTTTGAACTAAAGTTCAAGGATGATACAATCCTACCACATTCACAGGGACCGAGATCTCTGGATACATTTTGAACCAAGGTTCAGGGATGATGCAATACACCACTTTCACAGGGGGCGAGACCTCTGGATACATTTTGAACCAAGGTTCAGGGATGATGCAATCCACCACTTTCACGGGGGCCGAGACCTCTGGATACATTTTTAACAGAAGTTCAGGGATGATGCAATCCTACCACTTTCATGAGGGCCGAGACCTCCGGATACATTTTGAACCGAGGTTCAGGGATGATGCAATCCACCACTTTCACGAGGGACGAGACCTCCGGATACATTTTGAACCGAATTTTAGGGATGATGCAATCCTACCACATTCATGGGGGCCGAGACCTCCATATACATTTTTAACCGAAGTTCAAGGATGATGCAATCCCACCACATTCACGGGGACCGAGGTCACCAGATCACTTTTGGAAAGATATCCTGGGATGATACAATCCCTCTTCATTCTCGAAGACTGAGGTCTCCAGGTCACTTTTGTGCAAGTTCCCAGGGATGATACAATCCCACCACATTCTCGATGACCGAAGTCACCGGATCACTTCTGGACATATGTCCCGGGATGATACAATCCCTCTTCATTCTCGAAGACCGAGGTCTCTGGGTCACTTTAGGGCAAGTGTCCAGGGATGATACAATCCCACTGCAACATCACTACTCCCCCTTTCGAGGAAGTTCTTTCTGAACCACACCAAGCTTGTCTCGAAAGTGTTCGAACTTTACCCGAGACAGAGGCTTTGTCAGCGCATCATCATCTAAACCATATTCATCTACATATTCAGTATGTGAATACTTAACTATCACCATCTATATATCTAGTATGTGAGTACTGAAAGCATCATCAGGTCACCATCATCTGCATCTATAGTATGTAAATACTGAAACATCATCTATATCTTCAGTTCAAGGAGACCTGATATCAGCTTCCGTAGCCATATGGATTCACAACTTAGTAGAGAAATATGCTATGTATTCTACTTTAGCCATGCTACGAGAAACACTAGACTGTTTCCTGCTAAACCATGAACTCATAGCAGACCCTAAACAAAATCATCTACCTAATGTGCTTTTCCTATCTAAGATACTTTCGGCCCAATCTGCATCTGTGTAGCCATACAATCTATACTCATGGCTACCATAATAATATAAACCAAAGTCCATAGTCCCTTTCAGATATCTCATCACATGCTTTGCCGTTACTAGGTGAAATCGTCTTGGTTGAACAAGATATTGACTTAAGGTGTTCATAGCAAAACAAATGTCTGGTCTAGTATTTGTTAAGTACATCAATGACCCAATGATCTGTCTGTAATGAGTCATATCCACTAACTATGATGAGTCATCAACTAACAGCTTCAGGTTGGAGTCCATGGGTGTGGCCATGACTTTGCATTCCAACATATTGAATCTCTTCAATATCTCTACCGCATACTTTACCTGGTTGAGAAAGATTTCTTTTGAACTTTGCCATACTTCCAGACCTAGGAAATAATGCATTAACCCAAGGTCTTTCATTTCAAATTCTTCTGGTAGTTTCTTCTTGCTTTCCATGATTTGTTTCTCATTTCTTGTCAAGGATAAGTCATCCACATATAATAACAGGATGACAAGTTCATCTTCTACAACCTTGAGATAAAGGTTAGGATCAGCTTTATTCTTGGTAAATCCCATGCTCGACAAGAAACTATCTATTCTTCCATACCAAGCTCTGGGAGCTTGCTTCAGGCCATAGAGGGACTTCTTCAACTTGCATACGTGATTCCATCGGGCTTCAACTTCAAATCCTCATGACTATTCGATGTAAAAATCTTTCTCAATCTTACCATTAAGGAAGGCTTGTATTTACTTCACCATGGAAGAAACTACCATGATAGTTTTGAAGGAAGTATACCTTACTTCCTGGAGTAAATGTCTCTTCAGAATTAGTTCCCTTTTTCTGAAAGAAACCTCTAGCCACAAATCTTGCTTTATACTTCTCGATACTTCCGCCAGTTGCATGCTCTATTTTGTATATCCATTTGGAGGATACAATACTGTTTCCTTCTGGTTTGGGAACTATATCCCATACATCATTCTAGTATTATTTTATCATAACATCTTCCATGAGTTCATCTTGTCGGATCATCAACATATCCTAGTCTTCTGCATTCAACTTTGAATTTTGGAACCCACTTTACTCTTGGTAAAGTATCAATCCATCAAGAAGCTATCCATCATGTCGTACCGTGTTGAACTCAGATATCTTCTGTAGTCACTCCCCCTGAAGTGGAGTATTATCTTCCTTCTTCATTCTGTATAGGTGGTTCTATGCTTGATATATACTAGTCAATATGTTATGTCATGTCATAGTCTATTCTTTCTAAGGAAAATCACGAATCTTTCTTTGTACAGTTTTTCTTGTAGATCCATATGGAGGATACTATGTACTTCCCTTTATGTCTTGAAATCATATCGTATACATCATTCCCCATGATCAACTATTATTCTTTGATCATAGTTTATTTTATAGCATTCTTTTCTTCATCTTGAGTTATCTCTCATACCCATGGTGGTCTTCATCCTTTGAGGTGGATCTACTGCTATCTGAATCTCTTTCTTCCGTCATGGTGTCTCTAACCCTGGGAGCTTTAGATTCATGTTTATTGAATTGTCATCACTTGTTCTTCGGAACAAGTCTCGTCCTTCTTTTATTGTAGGAGGTTGTATAGGACCTTTCCTACAATTCAAATGTACCAGTTGCATGGTTAGAACTATTTCATAAAACATATGCATAACAACAAATTCTTATGCATCATGCAACTATTTAGCCAATACAACATTCATCCATATTTCACAGAAACTTTCTATATTCCTTCTATCTCTACCATGACATCATTGAGATTGTGCACTAATCCAATATGTCAGCAAAGAGGTTTGATAAGTAGCACTGGAGAGTTGTATAGCGCCATGAGCTACTTACCCATCACATGCATATTAGTAGTATTAATGTAAACAATCTATCATGCATAACACATCAACTGAATAGAATCAAATGCATAACAAAACAATATCATGAAATGGCAATTGAATACTTATCTTTTATTTGTTTTGTGGGTACACTCCATCTTGATCATTCTGCTTTATCATCTTCTTCATTCATGAAATCATCATTTCTTATCCAAATGATAATATGAATAAGAGGTTCTTCAAGAATTGAGTTTTTCATATTCCTCATCACTTGAGGGATCTTCTTTGAATGGTGAGAGCTTGATCTTCAATTGCTCCCATCTTCTTCTTCTCTTCTTATTAGTTGAGCTGAAAGTAATCATTTACTTATGGCATACATTATTCACATGAATGAATCCCATGATCTTGGGAGGCCATTCAAGGTGGCTATCACCACTTCTGCATACTTCTTCTTCTACCACTTCAAGTTGTTCTGCATTTTGGATCTTCACATTCTTCAACTGTTTTCTCAAAGCCATATTTTGATTTAAGTTCTTATCTTCAAATAGCTTGATCAAGGAATCAAACATCTTCGGTGTATTTAGGGAAGACACTTTTGGTATAAGTTGATCTGTGATTGAATAAACAATGATCTTCTTGGCCTTGATCAAGTTCTTCTTGTGTAAGTCTTTGAGGCTCATCTCCCTGTAGAATTGGAACCTCTCTACTCATGTAGGTGTCCAATTCATTTTCTTTAGAGAGATCAAATACTTCCATGCTTGGAAGTTTTCAACTTAACCAAGCTTATCATCAAGCTGATGTGATAGATCATTTTGAAATGAGAACCTCAAATGCAAATAGCAAAATATTAGATCTTACCGATTTGAGGTGTCTGTCCTGCTTCCGGGGATGGATGATCTAGGGTTTGTTAGAGAAACCCTAATTTTCAAAACTTGGAATCTTTCATATATGATTGGATATAAATATAGATATCTTCAAATGGAGCTTTCCAATGTACTCCTTTTTCTGAAAACAGTGGAGGGAAGCTCCCGGAACAGGAAGCCCTAGTTTTCCAATTTCTTCTACAGAAATTCCTATTACTGTTTCTGTGATATATCTGAAATTACTACTCCTCTATGTCCAAAATTTTTCAATAACGTAACCTCACATGTCCCTGATCCAACAGCACAAGTTTCATCAGAATTGGTTTCACCAATTTGAATTTATGATCATTTTCCCAGGCTGACCTGTTACAGGATTGTTCAGAATAGTGCAGTTGTACGGAATGCCACGTGTCACTGGTTCATCTTCAGGTTCTAAAATTTGGATAAAAGAAATTAAAGGCCATGAAATTTCTTGAACATCTTTATTAATTCTATTTGGACCTCTGTAGTCCATGCTACAGAAATTCTCCCCAGGTGTCCTATTTAGGGATGAATTCTGGAAGAGGCTAGAACCCTAACTTGGAAGAATCATATCTCCCAAAATATAGCAAATCGGAGGCTGAATTTTGGACACAGTGTAAATAGGGATTTTATCTTCGGCCTCTGCAATTTTGAACTCTTGATCCTTCACGAATCTTAGGATATAGCGAATGTAATAAAACTTAGCAGTTTTAGTATTTAGGGTTTTTCCAGATCGGGGTCAAACTAGGGTTTGACTTTCCCAGAGTTTCACCCAACCAAATTTATTGATCCAGGTCTCTAAACTTCGATTTTGATGAGGATAAAAATCCTATGCTGGGCTCACTCAAAAATTCTTCTTCTGTATAAAGCCCTAATTTTCCGCACCAAAACTAAAAATGATCGGAATCGAATTTCGCTTCGATAGAAAGATGCGCCCTTCAATGGAGAGTTAGTCTATCCTTCTTTTGCTGATCGATCATGGATAGAGACCCAAAAAAAATAATAAGCCATATATTCTTTAGCTGCACAATGTCTTCTTTCAGGGTGGCTCTGATACCATGTTAAATTTTCATACGCTTAGCTAAGACATCAGTACTTCTTTTCATTTTCATAACAAAAGCATATAAATAGGATCACTGAAAGATAGACAAGCACAACCATACAAAAGGAACACAAATATTTATCCTGGGAAAACCATAAAGGGAAAAACCGAGCAAAATATTCCTCAATATAGATGCCTCGAAAAGATAAAAGATAAAAGATAAAACCAGCAAGGAGATCAAAGCCTGATCCTCCTCCTTCTCCAGCTACTTCTCTTCTCCACTAATGCGCTACACAAGTGAGAGTGTGTGTTCCAAATGAGGAGCACTACACCTTTATCTATATTCATGCGTTCACTTAAGTTAACTCATCTGTCATGTAGGCTCAAGTTACACATGTAGGCTCAAGTAACCACACTGGGGTGCTAATGACCCACCTTTACAATTAGAGGGGACTGCCTCATGACTCTTATTAGTTCTTCTGATTAGGAGCATTGGGGTACAAAGTAATACAAGTGGTTCTCCCGGTAGGGTCATCAGGGACCACAAAAGATACATATAGAATATTCTTCGAAGTTACAATATTTCAACAGATCAAGCCCTAGTCACTCATACTAGAAAAAGAAGAAGGAATCAACCAATCTTCAAGAAGGGAATTCACAAAGAGCATCAACCTCCTAGAAGGTTCCAAAGATCGAAAGAAATTCTATCAAGTAAGGACTACTCTGGTTTTCAATGCTTCCATTGTGACAAGATAGGACACATTGCTAGAAACTGTCCTATAAAGAAGCAAAAATATAAGTAGAGGATCAACAACAAAAAAAGATATCATGCTCATCTAGCTAAAGATGAGGATGAAGAAGAACAAGATGAAGGACCTTCAAGAAAGTAAGCAAGAGAAGAAGATGTGAAAGAATATGTACTGTTTTTTGCTCTCTCTTGGTCTATGACTCCTAGAGAAGACACTTGGCTTATTGATAGTGGTGCTTCAAAGCACATGATGGGACAAAAGAAAACTCTGTCCAAACTTGAATAAAAGAGCTCTCCTCAGAAAGTATTCCTAGGAGATGACTATCGATATCCGATCAAAGGAGTTGGTGAAGCAAGCTACAAACTTGAATCAGGCAATCCCTTAAAAATGAAAGATGTATTATATGTACCTGGTTTAAAGAAGAATTTACTTTCTATCTCAGCTTTAGATAAGAAAGGATTCAGATTTGCTTTCATAGATGGTCAAGTACTCATGTGGCCCAAAGGAACGAATATTGAAGATGCAATCATCATTGGTGAAGAAGAAGGAGGATTGTATAAAATCAAGGGGCACTCAGAAACAGCCTTTGTGCATGAGTCCACTGACCCAAGTGAACTAAGGCATAGAAGGCTTTCCCACATCAATTACAAGGCTCTACCTCATGTGAAAAAAGTAGTGACGGGATTACCAGACATGAAGATCAAGCATGAAGGTATTTGCAAAGGATGTGCAAGGGGAAAGAACATCAAGAATCCATTCCCTAAGAGTGAAACAAAAACAAAAGGTACGTTGGAATTGATTCATTTAGATGTATGTGGTCCAATGTATTCCACATCCTTAAGTGTATTTGAATATTATATCACATTTATTGATGATTTTTCAAGAAATACTTGGATATACTTCTTGAAATCAAAGAATGAAGTGTTTGAGAAATTCAAGGAGTTCAAAACCTTGATAGAGAATCTTTCAGACAAGAAAATTAAGATTCTTCGATCAGACAATGGAGGAGAGTACACCTCAAAAGAGTATGATGCCTTTTGCAAAGATGCCGGAATAAAGAGGGAATTAACTACTCCCTACAATCCCCAACAGAATGGGGTGGCGGAAAGAAAGAATAGAACCATCATGGAGGCAGTGAAGAGAATGATATATGATCAAGATCTTCCAATGCACCTATGGGTAGAAGCGGCAAGAACTGCTATGTATGTACAAAATAGAATATCTCATAGTGCTCTTGGGTTCAAAACTCCAGAAGAGATATTCACAAGAAATAATCTTGAGGTAAGTCACTTCAAGATATTTGGTTGTCCAGTATATATTCATATACCAAAAGAGAAAAGAACCAAATTAGACCCTTCCGGAAAGAAGGGGATATTTGTTGGATATTATGAAGTAGCCAAAGCATTCAAAATATACATTCCTGGATTCCATCACATGGAAATCAGTCGAGATGTGACATTTGATGAAGAGGTAGCTCTCAAAAGATCCAGGAAGTGCCAACTTGAAGAAGTGTATGAAGAAGAGACACCTCCCAGAAATAAAGAAACTACATGTCTCCTTGAATATGAAGCTCCTGAAGAACATGACATGGTAGAATCACAAGAACCTCCCATGATGGAGATATCAAGAAAGGGAAAGCCTTCTTGGACAAGAGAAATCATATGAGAGGCAGAAAGATATGGATCTCCTGAAGGCTCTACAAGGGAAAGAAAGAAACCTAATACTTTTTCCAACTATGTAGCCTTGATGTGTGATCTGGTAGAACAAGAACCTACAAACTATGAAGAAGCGGTATAGAAGAAAGAATGGGTAGAAGCAATGACTGAAGAATACCAGTCAATAATGAAGAATGATGTATGGGATATAGTTCCCAAACCAGAAGGAAAGAGTATAGTATCCTCCAAATGGATATTCAAAATAAAGCATGCAGCTGATGGAAGTATCGAAAAGTATAAAGCAATATTTGTGGCCAGAGGGTTCTCTAAGAAAGAGGGAATTGATTATGAAGAGACATTTGCTCCAATAGCACGATATACTTTGATTAGAACTATCATGGAAATTACATCCATAATGAAGTGGGACTTACACCAGATGGATGTGAAAACAACTTTTCTGAATGGTGTCATCGAAGAAGAAGTTTACATAGAACAGCCTCAAGGATTTGAAGTTGAAGACAAACATACTCATGTATGCAAGTTGAATAAGGCCTTGTATGGTCTTAAACAAGCTCCTCGAGCTTGGTATGAGAGGATAGATAGTTTCCTGTCAAGCATGGGGTTTACCAAGAGTAAAGCTGATCCTAACCTTTACTTCAAGGTTGTAGAAGATTAACCTGTCATCCTACTACTATATGTGGATTACTTATTCTTGACAGGGAATGAGAAACAGATTATGAAAAGCAAGAAGAGACTAGCAGAAGAATTTGAGATGAAATACCTTGGGTTAATGTGTTATTTCCTAGGTCTGGAAGTATGGCAAAGTTTAGAAGGAATGTTTCTCAACCAGGGAAACTATGCAGTAGAGATATTGAAAAGATTCAATATGTTGGAATGCAAAGCTTTGTCCACACCCATGGATTCCAACCTGAATTTGTTAACTGATGACTCATAAGAGTTAGTGGATGTGACTCATTAGAGACAGATCATTGGGTCATTGATGTATTTGACAAATACCAGACCAGAAATTTGTTTTGCTGTGAACACCTTAAGTCAATATCTAGTTCAACCTAGACGGTTTCACTTGGTAGCTGCAAAACATGTGATGAGATATTTGAAAGGAACTATAGACTTTGGTCTATATTATGATAATAGCCACGAGTATAGATTGTATGGCTATATAGATGCAGATTGGGCTGGAAGTATCTCAGATAGAAAAAGCACATCAGGTGGATGTTATAGTCTGGGATCTGCTATGATTTCATGGTTTAGCAGAAAGCAATCCTGTGTTGCACTAAGCACAGCCGAAGTAGAATATACAACAGCTTTCTTTGCTAGTTGTGAAGCCATATGGCTTTCGAAGCCGATGTCAAGATTAGTCAACCTAGAGTTGGACACTACCGTGATTCTATGTGATAACCAAAGTTGTATAAAGATGACAGAGAACTCTGTGTTTCATGATAGATCAAAGCACATAGAAATCAGGTATTTCTACATTTGAGATATGATGCAGAAGGGAGCCATAAAGTTCCAATATGTGAGTACTAATGAACAAGTTGCTGATATGTTGAAAAAGCTTCTGTCCCGAGTGAAGTTCAAACACTTTTGAGACAAGATTGGTGTGGTTCGAAAAGACCTTCCCCGAAAGGGGGAGTAGTGATGTAGCAGTGGGATTGTATCATCCCTGGGAACCTTCCATAAAGTGATCCGAAGACCTCGGTCTTCGAGAATGAAGAGGTATTGTATCATCTTGGGACATCTGTCCATAATAGATCTGGTGACCTCGGTCCTCGAGAATGTGGTGGGATTGTATAATCCCTGGGAACTTTCCCTAAAGTGATCCGGAGACCTCGGTCTTCGAGAATGAAGAGGGATTGTATCATCTTGGGACATTTGTCCATAATAGATCTGGTGACCTCGGTCCTCGAGAATGTGGTAGGATTGCATCATCCTTGGACATCATCCTAAAGTGATAGGGACTGATTCTCCCGTAATCAATCTGGTGGCTTCGGTCCTCGAGAATGTGGTAGGATTGCATCATCCTTGGACATAGTCCTAAAGTGATAGGGACTGATTCTCTCATAATAAATTTAATGGCTTCGGTCCTCGAGAATGTGGTAGGATTACATCATCCTTGGACATAGTCCTAAAGTGATAGGGACTAATTCTCCTGTAGTCAATCTAGTGGCTTCGGTCCTCGAGAATGTGGTAGGATTGCATCATCCTTGGACATAGTCCTAAAGTGATAGGGAATGATTCTCCCGTAATCAATCCGGTGGCTTCGGTCCTCGAAAATGTGGTAGGATTGCATTGTCCTTGGACTTAGTACTAAAGTGACAGGGACTGATTCTCCCGTAATCAATCCGATAACTTCGGTTGTCGAGAATGTGGTGGGATTGTATCATCCTTGGACTTTAAGTCCAAAAGTGATCCAAAGACCTTTTGTCTTTGAGTTGTGAATTGCAGGTTGTAGCTGATGATGATGATGCCGTACTGATTGAAAGATCAGAGTATGATGATGATGATGTACTGATCGAAAGATCAGAGTATGAAGATGATGACGTACTGATCGAAAGATCAGAGTATGACGATGACGCACTGATCGAAAGATCAGAGTATGATGATGATGACGTACTGATCAAAAGATCAAAGTATGATGATGACGACGTATTGATCGAAAGATCAGAGTATGATGATGATGACGTACTAATCAAAAGATCAGAGTATGATGATGACGTACTGATAAAAAGATCAGAGTATGATGATGATGATGATGATGACGCACTGATCAGAGTATGACTATGATGTTTCTGATCGAAAAATCAGTGTATGATGATGATGTTTCTGATTGAAAGATCAGAGTATGATGATGATGTTTCTGATCAAAATATCAGAATGTGATGATGATGATTCTGATCGACAGATCATGATCATGATGTTGCTGCTGATCGAAAGGTCAAAGTGTTGAAGATGTTGTTGCTGATAGAAAGGTCAAGGTGTTGAAGATGTTGTTACTGATCGAAAATTCAAAGTGCTGAAGATGTTGTTGATTGAAAGGTCAAAATGTTGAAGATGTTGTTGCTGATCAAAAAGTCAAAATGCTGAAGATGTTGCTGATCGAAAGGCAAAAATGCTGAAGATGTTGTTGTTGATCGAACAGTCAAAGTGCTGAAGATGTTGCTGATTGAAAGATCAAAATGATAAAGATGTTGCTGATTGAAGTAGTCAAAGAATTAATGATGATGAATACTGAAGATTGAAGATGAATACTACATGATGTTGAAAAGCTTCCAATTATTTATAGATGTGTTACCCTGATGATGTTAATGATGTCCCCTATCTCTCTCCTACTCTTGTTGTTGTTGATGTTGTTGTAGAATACCCTTCTCGTTAAGGGGGAGTGTTGAAATATTGTAACTTCGAAGAATATTCTATATGTATCTTTTTGTGGTCCTCGATGGTCCTACTGGGAGAACCACTTGTATTACATTGTACCCCGATGCTCCTAATCGGAAGAAATAATAAGAGTCATGAGGTAGTCCCCTCTAATTGTAAAGGTGGGTCATCAGCACCCCAGTGTGGTTACTTGAGCCTACATGTGTAACTTGAGCCTACATGATTTAAATCGAGCCTACATGTTGTATGAGTTAACTTAAGTGAATGGATGAATATAAATAGAGGTGTTGCACTCCTCATTTGGAGCACACACTCTCACTGGTGTAGTGCATTAGTGGAGAAGAGAAGAGTAGCTAGAGAAGGAGGAGGATCAGGCTTTGATCTCCTTCTTGTTTTATCTTTTCTCTTTTTGGGGCATCTATATTGAGGAAGCTTTTACTGGGTTTTTCCCTTTAGGGTTTTCCCAGGATAAATCTGTGTTGTTCTTATGATACTGTTTCTTTCAGTGATCCTGTTTATATGCTTTAGTTATGAAAATGAAATGAAATACTGATGTTCTATCTTAACATATGAAAATTTAACAACACCTATAATATCTATGAAGACTATATCCACCCTACCATTGATGGTGAACTTGGATGGCGCAGTGATATTTTTGCATCCTCTGATTCTGATGATGCTTTGTAAAATTGGCAAAATAGGCTAGATGAGGTGTCGTTTAGAAAATGCGGGTTGATCACACAGTTTCTCTGTCATGTAGCAACTGAGATTGTCGAGTTGCCAATTTATGAAGGGATACCAAAGTTATTATAATTCCTTTGAGAAAGTGTTTGAACCATAAAGGTTATTGTCCCTAGATGTAGCACTACAAGCTACCCCAGCTCAATGGTGGGAGACGCACAAGCAGACGATCCATGACTGGGGACATTGTCAGAGATTGACGATAATGCACTTTGGCGATTCAGTGGTCTATCATGCTGGGAGATACGATGGAAGAAATGACCTCTCTAGTCACTTGATGCAATGTCAGGCCTTATGTGCATCGCAACCTAAAGATGAGTGGGTCCATCCTTTTGTTCATAATCTGTACGAGATGTTGAGATCCTAGTATGTAGCGGCAGAACTGCGCCGAAATATAATCACTTGGGAGGAGTTATCCATTTGCTTTGCGCAGACATTTATTTTCTAGGATTCCAACCCAAAGGTACATAATGCATTGGAAATCATTCGTGATGTAGTGCGAAAGGTCATCCCTGTCGCATACCCATTTGATCCACATGCACACTGCTCAATGCAATCCATAATGACATGTTACAATATATATGGGGAACTTGAATTTGATGATGAGTTACGAAATGTTAATATTCTAGATTCAGAAGGAAGCCATGATTTTGTAGCGCTAGACATATTGATGGATTCGATGAGTTAGCCACTGAAGATCAGGAAAGTCAACATTGGGTTGAAAGAGAGCCTAAAATTTTCCAATATTGGGGACTATTGGGACATGGAAACAATGGCTAAAGTCATGGACGTGCTACATGAATTCCAGGATATTTTTCTGACATGGTTCTCATAAATTCAGGGGATATTAGGGGACTTGGGGAAGATGAAAATCTCATTGAAACCAGATGCAAAACCTGTATGACAAAGGTCGTATCGACTGAACCCACGATACAAGGACCGTGTGAAGGCTGATATTGAACGGAAGTTGGATACTGGGATCATCAAGCCTATCAAAGAATTAGAGTGGATAATCCCTATGGTGGTTCAGGATAAAAAGGCTGGTGAAGTCCACATTTGCATCGACCTAAGAAAGTTGAATGATTCCTGCATGCATGATCCGTTCCCGACTCCGTTTACAGATGAGGTCCTTGAAGGAGTAGGCAGTTAGGAGATTTATTCCTTCACGTATGTATTTTCGGGGTACCACCAGATCCAGATTGTAAAGGAGGATCACCATAAGACTACGTATGTCACTGAATGGGGTTGTTTTCAATATACAGTCATGCCTTCTGGGTTGAAGAATGCGCTAATGATATTTTCTCGGGTGGTTGTCGCTACGTTCAAAGATTTCATTCAAAAATTCCTGCAGGTATACATGGATGACTAGACAGTCTATGGTTTGGTTAGATATCATTTAGCAAACCTATGATTGATGCTGGAATGGTGTCGATGGCATCAAATTGCACTAAACTCTAAAAAGTGCATTTTCTGTGCACCGTTTGGAATGCTACTCAGACACATAGTATGTAAGGAAGGTCTTTTGGTTGACCCTGCGAAGATCATGCTAATTCTTAGTTTTCCACCATTGATGAATGTGAAGATTCTTTGGGAGACATTGGGGCACATGAGGTACTATCGCAAGTTCATCAAAGGATACGATGTGATTACTACCCCTATGGAGAATCTATTAAAGAAGGATGTTGCATTTGAGTGGATTCAGGAATGTCAAGAAAGTTTTCACACACTGAAGGCCAAGATGGCCTCTGCACCCATAATAGTATTCCCTAATTAGAACAAGGAGTTCCATGTTCATTTTGATGCCTCTTCTATTGCATTGGGGGTTATTCTTGCGCAACTAGGTGAGGGTGACTTGGATCACCCAATCACATATGCTAGTAGGAATTTGTTGTTTGCTAAACACAATTACACAACGACTGAAAGAGAAGGATTGGTGATGGTTTATGCCTTAAAAAAGTGCAGGCACTATTTGTTAGGTGGTCACTTCAAGATGTTCACCAATGATTCTGCTTTGCAATATTGGGTCAATGAGCCTATGTTGGGGGGGAAGATCTGTCGGTGACTGCTACTTTTTCAGGAATTTGACTTTGAAATAGTTGTGAAGCCAGGATGGTTGAATGCTGGTCCTAATCACCTGTCTTGCATTAATACCAAAGAATAACCTACCAATATTGATGACGGATTTCCATATGCGCAACTGTTCTATGTCGATATCACAGATGATCATTATTCCCCAATGATGTAGTTCTTGGCAACTGGTGTTGCCCCTGAGAATCTGTCAAATAGTTAGAAGAAGCAGTTGGTAGTAAAGGCTTCATATTTCTAGCTGATTGCTGGGTAGTTATACAAGCTTGGACCAGATGAAATCTTGCGACGATGTATCCTACCGTATGAGTATGGACCCATTCTAGAAGAAGCACATGCAATAATTGCGGGAGATAACTATGGAGGAAGGGCCACTATGTGGAAGGTGTTGCACGCCGGGATATGGTGGCCTACATTGCATAATGATGCCACAAACTATGCATGAAGTTTTGACGTCTGCCACTGCGTCGATAAACCATTGTGGTGGGATGAAAAGCCACTTGTGTCGCAGGTAACTCTACAACCTTTTGAAAAATGGGCCATGGATTTTGTGGGTCCAAATACTGCACCAAGGAAGAGGACTGGTGCGTGATATATCATTACTGCAATTGAGATGACCATATGGGCAGAGGCCGCACTAGTTGTGGATTGTACCGCTGCGGCAGCAACGAAGTTCATATTTGAGAATATTGTGACACGGTTTTGGTGTCCCAAGATATTGATGAGTGACCAAGGAAATCACTTTATCAACCACATTGTGAGAGCACTAACTAAGGAATTACAGGTGCAACATAAGAAAAGAACGCCATACAATCCATAGGCGAATGGGACTGTTGAAGCATTCAACAAAATTTTAGAAACATCGTTGTAAAAGGTATGTAATGCTAATCGTGATGACTGGGACTTGAAAATTTCAGCAGTGCTATGGGCCTATCACACCACTTGTAAATGGCTGACAGGACAGACACCGTTTAAGATGGTATATGGGAAAGAGGTAGTCATGCCCATGGAAAACATTGTTCCTAGTTTGCGCATTGCCACGGTGACTGTCATGGATGATGCAGTAGCATTAGAAGAGCGTGTTACGTAGTTGATCCATCTTGAAGATGACCTCTTTATTGCTGGATTCCACCAGCACATTATGAAGGATCCACAGAAGGCATGGCATGATCCTCACATTAAGAATAAATAGTTTGCAGAAGGAGATTTGGTGTTGTTATATGAAAGCAAGTTCATGAAGCATCAAGGTAAGTTACAGATGAACTGGTTAGTCTTGTATCTTATTCATTCCATTACTTTTGGAGGTGTTGTTCAGTTACAACAATTAGATGGTACGGCACTTCCAACGCTCATTAATGGGAGTCACTTAAATCCCTATAAGACGGGGTTAGAGCTGCGTGTCACTTGAGGCGTTGTGAAAACAAAAACATAAGATTTTGGCAGATAGCAGCAAGGTGAGCCTAGGGGCAGAGGCCACACAAGGATAGGAGTTAGTGGCGATCGAAGGGAGAACACTTGCGATAACCGTAGGGCTATGGGTTGGTCAAATCAACAATAAATATAGGTAGTTAAAACAGTTAGCTAGTGGTGCTTGTTGAAGCGATGCACATTAATGGCCGATCCGGCCGTTAGTGGGCTGAGATTGCCGATGGATTTAGTGTCATCACTATTGGATTTGGTCATGATGGACACGGCGGATTTGGAAATGATGATTTCAAATTGGGAAGTGGCTATAAAAAGTGCATGGGACGCGGGAGGAAGGAATTTTTCAGAGCAATTCAGTCAAGTGAGCAAAGTGTTGATCCAAGTACAATTGAATAATATTAAGGGCGAGTTGCAAAGTAGAGGTGCAGAGTCATCGGGTGCATAGTAAGGTTTGGGGAGTGTGACATGTTGAGTGACCTTGACACAATTGACATATCTAGTGAGTAGGAATCATCCATTTGACCCACAACCATTGAGGAAGAAGTCATGAGCATGTCGGTACGCTCTTCGTTGATCCCCAAAAGAAAGCGATAGGCTCAGAAGCCTAGTTCCATGCCGCCGCAGAAGAGGCACACCCGCACTTTGGCTAGATTGTAAGGAGAGGGGACTGCACATACTAGGTTTTTGATATTGGGAGCTATAGAGTGTGTGGTTCCCAGGGGTGTCTTTTTCAATGATATCCTGGGATATGTTGCTCCAACGCATTCGGGAGTGAACACGAGGCATCCCACAAAGAGTCAGAAGTATCCACCCAAATTGTCGTCGCTGCTAGAAGAGATGACTTGCTTAGTAGATATCATCCCTGCCTTGATCAAGCTAAAGTTTGAAGACCACAATTTGTTGTTGCTCAAAGATGTCTGGGATGATCCCTATGAATCAGTTCCGATGGGGTCTAGTGCACCGATTCATAGGATTCCTTAACCATGGGTGAGTGGGTTGAATAAATATGGATTGTTGGAGCTCATTAATATGCCTCACTTTGGTCGACTGAATGAAGCTCATGCATGTGTCAAACAAATATTGGCCTACTTTCATGGTGGGATGCTCTGGTTGAATGAGCATATTCCTACCATGATCAACTTAATTGCAAACATTATGGGCTTGCCGAAGGTCAAGGAAGATCCGACGTAGTACATCTATGGGTGGGATACTGACAAGAAGCTTGACAAGTAGTTGAAGGAGAGATTTGGATTGTAGTGTGATGGCCATGGCTATCATATCAAAAACATTAATTCATAGGTGGTGCACATCAGGGCACGCAATTTGGCGATCAAGATTGTCTGGGGGAATCGACCGGTCCAGTGCAACTCGGTCCTGGTCGCATGTGCACAAAAATGTACAGAGTGCATGCAAATGAACTGGTCCTTGTTTCTACTCAACCAGTTTCTCGACAATGCTCTCGCTGCTCAGGTTGGGCGACCATTTTACTAAAGTTGGATTTTAATTCTCATTGCACTTTTCGCATGGATGGAACCATAATATTATAATCCGATGGAATTCACTATAATGAAGGTCTGTCGTGGCACACGCTATCAGAATTTGTTGTGGGTTGAGGAGCCCAGTCGACAGATGGACTGTGTGATCCATTTTTGGGTCTATTGGGAAGCGCTACAAGCCACAACTATCAAATTTCCCCGCTTATCCGATTACATAGCAGCTAAGTATCAACGGCTCATTCAGTTTGCTATCGGGCCTCATTCCATTTATATACATGCACGACAAGACCCCGACAAGCAGTGGCTACCTCTGGCCTACAAATTCACTAATGAAAAATTGGATTCTCTCGTTAAGGAGTGGACGACTGAATGGCGCAACCACATGAGCCAGGAGGAACTCTCTAAGGAGCCACCCGCTGATGCCTCGGAGAATCAGTAACAATGCTTCAGTTGGTGTAATGACCTCGACGCAATTGAGATATCCAATAAGTAGGAATCATCCATTTGACCCACAACCATTGAGGAAGAAGTCATGAGCATGTCCGTAGGCTCTTTGTTGATCCGCAAAAGAAAGCGATAGGCTTAGAAGCCTAGTTCCATGCCGTCGCAGAAGAGGCACACCCGCACTTCGGCTAGATTGTAAGGAGAGGGGAATACATAGACCAAGTTGTTGATCTTGGGAGCTATAGAGTGTGCGGTTCCCAGGGGTGTCTTTGTCAATGATATCCTGGGATATGTTGCTCCAACGCATTCGGGAGCGAAGACAAGCCAGCCCACAAAGAGTCAGAAGTATCCACCCAAATTGTCGCCACTACTAGAAGAGATGAATTTCTCAGTAGATATCATCCCTGCCTTGATCAAGCTAAAGTTTGAAGACCACATTTTTTTGTTCCTCAAAGATGTCTGGGATGATCCCTATGAATCAGTTCTGATGGGGCCTAGTGCACCGATTCAGAGGATTCCTTAACCATGGGCGAGTGGGTTGAATAAATATGGATTGTTGGAGCTCATTAATATGCCTCACTTTGGTTGACTGAATGAAGCTCATGCATGTGTCAAACAACTCTTGGCCTGCTTTCATGGTGGGATGCTCTAGTTGAATGAGCCTATTCCTACCATGATCGACTTAATTGCAAACATTACGGGCTTGCCGAAGGCTAAGGAAGATCTGACGTAGTATATCTGCGGGTGGGATACTGATAAGAAGCTTGACAAGTAGCTAAAGGAGAGATTTGGCTTGCAGTGTGATGGCCATGGATATCATATCAAAAACATTAATTCATAGGTGGTGTATATCAGGGCGTGCAATTTGGCGATCAAGATTGTCTGGGGGAATCGACCGGTCCAGTGCAACTCGGGCCTGGTCGCATGTACACAAAAATGTGCAGAGTGCATGCAAATGAACTGGTCCTTGTTTCTACTCAACCAGTTGCTCGACGATGCTCTTGCTGCTCAGGTTGGGAGACCATTTTCCTATAGTTGGCTTTTAATTCTCATTGCACTTTTCGTATGGATGGAACCATAATATTATCAGACGATGGCATTCACTATAATGAAGGTCTATCATGGCACACACTATCAGAATTTGTTGTGGGTTGAGGATCCTAATCGACAGATGGAATGTGTGATCCATTTTTGGGTTTATTGGGAAGCGCTACAAGCCACAGCTGTCAAATTTCCCTGCTTATCCGATTACGTAGCAGATAAGTATCAACGGCTCATTCAGTTCGCTATCAGGCCTCATTCCATTTATATACATGCGCAACAAGACCCCGACAAGCAGTGGCTACCTCTGGCCTACAAAGTCACTAATGAAAAATTGGATTCTCTCATTAAGGAGTGGCCGACTAAATGGCGCAACCCCGTGAGCCAAGAGGAACTCTCTAAGGAGCCACCCACTGATGCCCCGGACGAGCCCGTCCAGAAGGAGCTAAGTGTTCATGAATCCAACAATGAATCAACGATGGACCCTGAGGCCGAAGCACAATGCATGCGGGAGGAAACTCAAACCAAATGGAACAAAGAATATGATGTGGGAAGTGCTACCCAACCAAGGATGGAGGACCAATTGCAGTAGCTCATCAAAGCTGTCATTGAATCCTCTAAGGATGTGATGCAAGGAATACAAGAGTCCAACCAAGAAGGTTCTGCTATGGTAAAAGATAAATTGAATTCTATTTATGATATCTTTTCCAGGAAGAAACCCGAGAAATATATGATGTAGGAATTCCCGTCGATTAGCATCAAGTTGTGGGATAGGAACGTTCAAGTTCCCCCAACTGCGATCAACATGGGGAGTGAAGAAGTGAACTTGTTGCTATGGCCACTCCAGAGAATTAACCTATATCTTAACTAGTTACTCACTCAGGAAGTTGTGGAGCTACAACATGTTGTCGCCCAGGAATTGGTGGATAGGCAAAAGGAGCTTAGCAATGGCTACGTACATTAATAGAGCGCAACTGCGAAGCTGTAGAAAGACGTTGAGGAGCTGCATCAGGTTAGGGTGTAGCTGGAGGAAGAGAAGGTATGGGAGATTGAGGCATTGAAGGAAGCATAGGCCAAGATGTAGCGCAAGGCCGCCGAGGAAATCACTGAGCTTAAGAAGGCGCAAGACTGCCTTATCATTGAGAAGGTGCAATTGTGTGCAAGTTGTGGCATGGTTGAGCAAGTTGTTGATGAGGCATTTAAACATATCTTTGAGAGCACAGTTAATACTGCAGTATCTAAGGCCAAGTGACTTGGGGTAGTTATTGTCTAGCTCTAGGACACCAATCTTCTACTCAATTCCCTGGTCCATCTAGAGATGCCACTGGAGTAGTTTGCTGAATGGAAGGCTACTATTGAGGATATAGCGACCCAGTTTGAAAAAATGGAGCAAGAAGTAAAGACAATAATGGAGGCGATGATGCAGTTCTATAAAAGCATTTTCCAAGATGAACAACTTGATCAGTTGACCACGTAGGCACAAGAAGCTGAAGGACACTTGGTGACACTAAAGACGGTGCTGCGAGAACTATCGCTCATGGTGCTGATCACGCGGTCTGAAGAGTTGAAGGACCTACAATAGAGAGCTTCCCATGCCTAAGAACGCCAAAAAAAGTGTCGTGCCCAGTTAGATGAGTTTCAAGAAGTTGGTGGACAGTTGGCTCCTTAGAGAGTTCCTCCACTAACTTTCCATCAGTCACAATGCTTCAGTCGGTGCAAGAAAGTCAGCAGATGGTTGATGGCAAGTTTGGGATAGCGCACCCCATGTAGTAGGATTTTCTTAACTATCAAAGATCTACCGATAGAGTCTAGCACCAGGATCAAGAGATCTTGTAGTAGTTTGAATATTTCAATGCCAAGACATCGACATATACCCTGTCTACTTGAAATGGCTCGAGAACAAGCCACAAGACTATGTTGGGGGCTTGTTGGCAGGGGTTTTGGGTAAGTGATTTGCAAAGCGTCATGGTAGCTACGGAAGCTCACGTGACACCGTGCAAGGCTAGATCAGCATGATGGGTAGAATAATAACCACTTTTGAATATTTAATGTATTAATTTACCACGTTTGGTGGACATAGGTCATTAGTGGTTAGAAGTTAGTTAGAAGTGGACCTTTGATGTAAAGGCTCAAGCCTATATATAGAGCTATTTTTGCAGTTGTATAACACACATAAGGTGAAGAAGGAGAGTAAAAATCATGATGAGTGTGATACAAGTCTAAGTCAATATCTGAGAGTGATCGATCTGTTGTGATCTGCCTATGGTCTTGATGAGTCTTCTGTTTTGAACAATCTGCAATCTATCTATGTCAGATACTGAATTTTGGGATGTAATTAGTCTCCTACTGTGGAGAAGAATTATTTGTTTTGGATATGTTGCACTAATATGACATGACAATTGTTGCCTAAATGTTGTCTTATGTTTTCCTATTTTCTCTGCTATGATGTTAATGAGAAGTGTATTGAATCTATTTATGATGAACTGATGATGCAATCTATCCCAATTCTGTTGCAATTCTGATGAATGACGCTGAATCTTATTAATGTTGTATTATGAATGATACTGCTGCAATAACACTGCTGCGATAAAGGAATGATGTGATATGTTAGATTTGTAGTTGTGAAGATGAATTGTGATAATTGTCTTAGTTCTATAATTTGATAGTTATGCTGTCGAAGCCTCGGATTCCATATCTTCCCTTCTTACTCTCGCTTAAACATCTCATGTGAGACTTCGTCCACACTGCGGATGTTGCTGGGTAGGGTAAAACCTGTCTGGGTTGGTACTCAGGGAGATTGGGCTGGTTGGGATTCGACATAGTGAGAACCCCTATTGATGAGGATTTGTTGGTGGGTTTTTTCCAACACTCTCCTTCAGGTTCCACCTGGATTACGATTCAATCAATCACATGAGAAACATCATGAACATATCTTTTCAATATAGAAACATGAAACACATTATGTACTTTAATATTCAGTGGTAGGGCTAATTGGTATGCAACCAAACCTACTTTAGCTAAAATTTCAAATGGCCCGCAATACCGGGGTTCCAATTTTGAATACTTTCCCACTATCAAGGAACTTTTCTTGGTATTTTTCTTTATATACACATGATCACCCAACTGGAACTATCTAGGAGTTCTTTTTATATCAACATAACTTTTCTTCCCATCTTGGGAAGCCTTGAAGTTATGTTGTACTTGTTTCATGGTTGGTTCCATATATTTTAATAAGTCAGATACTAACATTAAACTATCAACTGTACTGCTCCATGAAATTGGAGAATTACATTTACGCCCATATAATATTTCAATTGGATTCATACCTGCAAAAACTTGAAAATTATTATTATATGCAAATTCCACTAAGTGTAGGTAGTCTTCCCACTTACCTGGATTGTCCAAGACATTTATCCTTAGCATGTACTCTAAGACTTGATTTACTCTTTTATTCTTCCCATCCGTTTATGGATGATATGAAGTACTAAAATTTAATTGTGTTCCCAAACCTTTAAACTAGGCTTTCCAGAATTTACCTGTAAAATTTGTGTCTCTATCTGAGACTATTAATTTCGGTACACCGTTTAGCCTGAATATCTCTTTTATGAAAATATATGCAATGTTAACAACTTTATAGGTATATTTAACAGGAATAAAATGAGAAGCCTTACTTAATTTGTCGACTATGACCATGATTGAATCATGTTGTCGAAAATTCTTTGGTAGGCCTGTTATAAAATCCATACTAATTGTTTCCCACTTCCATTCTAGAATGGGTAGTGGCTGCAACAATCCTGCTAGATGTTGATGTTCTACCTTAACTTGCTGACATTCAAGACAACGACCCAATTATTCTATTACTTTTTTCTTCATGTTTATCCAGAAGAAATCCTTTTTGATCATAGTGATCATTTTCTGGTATCTAGGATGCTCTAAATATGGTTTTTTATTTAGCTCATTCATAATTCTAAGTTTAATTTCTGTTATGTTTGGTATGTACATCCTATTTTTATGCAGCAACATTCCTTGTTTATTTATGATAAAATCTGTTTTTACTTAGTTTTGTTCATTTTTGGCAGTGTTTTTTTTTAAATGTGATATTCCCTATCAGAATTTTCAGTGCTTAGAATCTGATTTTCTAAATCAGATTCATAGCTGCTGCTTGCAAAGAATAAATTCACATGACGACTTAGAGCATCTGGCACTTTGTTCTCTTTTCCTTTTATATGTTTTATTTTGAAATCATATTCGCTTAAAAAAGACATCCATCTTTCTTGTCTCGCATTCAAATTTTGTTGATCAAATAGATATTTAAGGCTTATGTTATCAGACATAAGTATAAATTTTCTCCCAATTAGATAATGTTGCCACATTTTTAAGCCGTGAATTATGGAAGCAATTTCTAAATCGTGTGTCGCATAGTTTTTCTCATGCTCTTTTAATTTCATAGATTCATATGCCACAGCATAATATTCTTGTAATAAAACTCCACCTAACCCTTCCTTGCAAGCGTTGGTACACACAAAGAAATCCTTGAATGGATCAACAATATTTAAGATTGGGGCAGTTGTTAATAGATTTTTTATTTTGTTAAAGGTTTCCATGCAATTTTCAGTCCACTCAAACTTTTTACCTTTATCTTGTAAATAAGTTACGGGGTAGGAAATCTTAGCGAATCCTTCGATGAAATTTTGGTAGGATCCTGTAATCCCCATAAATGATATGATTTCAATTACGTTCTTAGGAACCGGCCATTCGATGATGGCCTTTATTTTTTCGGAATCGATAGAGATTCCATCCTTGGAGATTACGTGTCTGAGGTATTGAATCTTATCTTTAAATAAATCACATTTACTGAATGTTGCGTAAAGTTGTTCTCTTAACACTTGTATAATTATCCTTAAATGTTCTTTATGTTCTTGTTCGTTCTTAGAGTAGAATAGTATGTCGTCAATGAATACAACCACAAAATTATCTAGGTAGTTACTTAGGATGTTGTTCATTAAACACACGAATGCAGCAGGTGCATTTGTCAACCCAAAAGGCATCACGACAAACTCATAGTGACCATAAAGGGTCTTGAATGTTGTTTTAAAGATATCCTCAATTTTTATTCGTACTTGATGATAATAGGACCTTAAGTCTATATTTGAAAAGATAATTGCTCTGTGGAATTGATCAAATAGATCATCTATCCAGGGGAGTGGGTATCAGTTCTTAATGGTCATTTTCTTTAACTACCGGTAATATATACATAATATTAATATTCCGTCCTTCTTTTTGACAAAAAAGATCGGTGCTCCCCAGGGAGAGACACTAGGTCAAATGTACTTTTTATCAATTAGTTCTTATTGTTGTGATTTGAACTATGTTATTTCTATTATATTCATGCAGTACGAAGATTTTGATGCTTGTACCACTCTGGGTATTAGATCGATTGTGAAGTCAATGTCTCTTTTCAGAGGAAGTCCAAGAACTTCTTCCAGAAAGATGTCTTCAAAATACTTTTAACACTGGTATGCCTTCTATTTTAAGTTTGTTATTGTATTCATTATCATTCATTATATAGAAAAAAAACACTTTACATCCGTTTCTTACTTATCTGTTCATTTGTAACGAAAATATTTCTCTGATTGTCACCTTCCTAGGGATCCCTTTTACTTTTATATTATCTCCATAATTGCCAGTACATGTAAAGGTTTTATCAAAACTGTTTAACATGAATTTATGTTCGTATAGACAATACATTCCTATTAATAAATCATAGGACCCTAAAGGCAGAATATTTACATTAACATGCGTAAGGAAATCATTCATCATCAATTTACAATTTCTAACAAGACTAGTAACTTTTGTACATGTGGCTAACTGCACTAGCCACGACTTGTCAAACTTATCAGGTACCAATTTGCATAATTCGACTATTCTAGGTGATATATAACTCAAGATTGCACCTGGACTAATTAAAATAGAGATAGGTTGATTGTTTAGCATACCTTCAATTTCACCCATAAAATTCTGGTGGTATTCTTGTCGATTTTCTAATGCAGCGCAGATTCTGGGCATGCTCCTCGCCATGTCCCCAAATGTAACTGATTCTTGGATAGAATGAATATTAAAACTATTTTTTCTTACTGGGAATTCTTTAAAGTAGTGTGTCCCTCCACACTCCCAACATTTTAAGGGTTCTTTTTGTGATGGGTTCTTGTTAAGCGCAGTAGAAGATTATTTTACCATAGAATTTTGGGGTTTAAATACCTTGTAGTTATTACCCTGATATTCCCTATAGTTATTTCCTGTGCTTTTATGGAACTTATTCTGCTTCTTTTTGGGGTCAAAATTATTTGACCTTTTATTCTTCCAAGTTGGTACATTTTTCCTTTTATTCTTGTTTTGGTTGTAACATAAGTTTTCCTTTCTCATCGATTCGTCTAGCGTCTTCAGATTGTCATACTCAATCTATTCTTTGAACATGATGGGAAAACAACTGAGGAACTGTTGTATTTTAGGTTTCTCATCAATTATGTAAGGGACGTAAGAAAGAAAGCTTAAGAACTTACTACAGATTTCTTTCATCGTCCTGGCTCCTAGGATTAGTTCATAAAATTCTATGGCCTTTTCTTCATAATATTGTTCTGATAAGTATGTTTATTAAAGAGATCTTTAAATGTTTTCCAAGTTACATATGTCTCTTTTATTCCTTTAACCTTCTTTATGTCTTGCCACCATATATATTCCTTTCCAATAAGATTATAGATGAAAATATTAGCATTTAATTCATCATGTGGAAATTGAACCCAGGTGTTAGAACAATTACACTCACAAAAATTGCCAATTACACATGCAAATTACTCACAAAGGAGACTGAATATGGAGCAGAACACTAATCTGTATTGAATAAGTGTACAATAGCCAACCTTGTGAAGTCATATGCTGCCACAATAAATAATTACATGAGATATTTGAATGCATAAGGATGCCATTCGAATTTGGTCAAAAGCAGGCTTACTAAATCTAAGCAAATCCCCCAAAGGTGCATAAAGCAGTTTCCAAATCTGTCTAGGAGCTCATGAATTGGAAAAATCAATTAGGCAAGATAATAGACGATGGAAGGACAACTCATACATTCTTTTCTTAGTAAAAAAGAGTGGAGGATGATGAGGACAAAAAACAAGTTAACTTTACCTAGTCAAACTTTCCTAATTGCCTTAAAACTCAGAAAAAGCAGGCAATAAAGCAAAAAAAGAAGACATGCACTAGGGAGGTCGGGAATAAAGTAGATTTGATTCCAAGTGGTTTCCCAAGTGCTCCATGACTCAAATTTATCAAGTTTGACCACTTTGGATGTGTGGAGGACAACTTGCATAAGGTGGAATATGGAAACTAGGCAAATAAGACAAAAATTGGATTAATTAATGTCTAAGGTAGCTAACTATGGGTTGATTATTCTAACACATCAAAGTAGTTGTATGTCTAAAAATACTTTTTCATTCCATACATCCAGGCTTCTTCTTCTCCACCCTTCTCAATTTCTTCATTAAACATGGGTGTTTTAATTTTTTTAAACTCCCTATAGATTTCCTCACAGGGTCTATATTTAGTTTTTCTTTTTGTTATTGTCACTACTTTCTCTTGACTATTGTTGTTTTTTGTGATGTTTAACTTACACTTCACTGGAAGTTTCAGATTTATGGCTGAAAAAATCTAGCTTTCTGTCCTTACATTTGTAAGGTGCACTTTTAGGAAATTCTTGTTCAAATTCCTTATTATTATTTTCTTTTCATCGTTATGGATATTAGCTAACAAAATAGCATTTATTTCTTCTCGAGCATTTAGAATTCACTCGTTATCTTCTTTAACTTTTCTTAATTCAGACCTTAACTCTTTGACAATTCATTTTAGTTCAGATTTATTATCCCCACTGTCGTTTAATTCTACCCAAATTTATCCATCCCTTAAGTTATCCTCTTCATTATTTCAAGGATTTTTCAGGTGATGTTCCTCTTCTGCAAACATCTCTAGATCTATCATGTTTCCTACAAAAATATAGTTATTCTTCTCTTTGTTGTTTGTAAGAGAATTTGACCAAAATAAGTAGAAGTTAGTTTTCTATTTTCTGTAGCAATTCTAGTGTTGAGATGATTCAGGCCTAATGCTATAACCATCCTCTGATACCATTACGTAACACACCTAAAAATCATAAAAAAAAATACATGCATTACTTTTTACATTTACTTAGTAGATTTCTATGTGTTACTTATGTTGTTTTTAATATCTTTGTCATATTGGTTACAACAGGTTTTGTTGCTGCTTATAATGGCTACTTCCTTTCGGAACCTCAAGCCATGTTCACACAGGTGATGCATTTTAGTTGTACCTTTTTATTTAATTTTTATCTTTACGATAGGTTGCACTAGCCTAAGGCATGGGGGATTGTTCATGTCTTGACCCTGCCCGTCAATTACATTATTTTTACAAGGCCTTGTTCTTACCATAGTATATACTATGGGTGCAAAGATCTGCCCCTAAGCGTGAGAATATTAGGGCTTGTAAGTGTATGGTTCTCCATATAGTGACCTATTGATATAAATAAATTTAGAGTTTTACACCACTTATGGTTGGAAGGATACTACAATTTTTTATTGGTCTTAAGAATTTATTTACAATCTTTGATGTGCATTAGTAAATACCATCTCATATGAATTTTAACAATGGTTTATGGATTAATAATGCATAACCCACACTATGCATGCAATATTGTTTTAATATGATTTTTAAAGAAAACAATGCATTAATTCTACTATGCTTGCAATACGGTTTTAAGTATTGAAGGCATAACACTATGCTAAGAATTACAATAAAATAAAAGGATCGTGTCCCAACCTAGTGCTAAGGTGGAGATCTTATAGTATGCATAAGTTATGTTTATAATGGAAAGGGGTGTGGATCTAACCATAACCCACGATGGTGTTATGTCCCATAGTCCAACTCCACGAAGGTTCTAGCATAAGTGTGTATGATACATGGTGTGGTTTCGATGGAAGGTAGATTATCATGTTATAAGGTTTGTTTATAACATAGGATATATTATGCTCCTATGATCCATGGCATAGGTTATGATTGGTAATTTATAGGATATCCATAGTTGGATTTGCAATGATTTGATTTTTGGTAATGATTCGACCATGCATTAATTGGTACTTTTGGTCAACAATTAAAACATGTCATGGCTGCGAGTTGGAAGCGTAGCCAGGCCCATGAGGAAACACATAGAGTAAATATATTCCCTACACTTGGATGGGATATTCTTAAGGTTTCAATAGGGTTTTGTAAACTTTTCTTTACTCTGTCTGAGCTTCACATTTGAGATGTTTCTTGTCGGAGGACGACTAAGGGCCGAGATCTAATATTTGTGTTGTTCCTACTTTTTTTTTACAGTGTTAGTGGTGTTTTGTTATGGTTCTTGAGGTAACAAAAGTTGCTCAGTCTTCCTCGTCAGTTTCCCAACCACACTAGAGCTCCAACAAGCCTGTAGATGCTTTCAAAACCATGAACAATTTTCTCCCAAGGGTAAGCATAACTGGATAACTTCTTTCTACAATTTAAATGGGTTTTGTACAATACAGTTTACATTCTTAATTTTACTGATATATTCTCGGTGACTGCAGACTGTGGTTGGATTAGGGTGCTCGGAGGATTTGACCCTTGGCCCTCATTTCCAAATGCTAAGGCAAGGTTCGAACTATGTAATTTTATTTCTTGTTTTATATATAATTGAAATGTAATTGTAACTGATTGTAAAAGGTCCACTTGCGGGTTTCAGCATAGGAGAGGGAGGCGACAAGTTCCCCTCCTCCCAGGCCCGTGTTTCCAAACTCCTAGGTATGTGTGTACTCAGCCTTGGTTCATATTTTAGTTTTGTTTTAATTCCTTTTCAACAGTTGATACCCATGCTGACCCAACCAAATTGTGGTTGCAGGTCTCACTGGGTAGAGGTCGTAAGGGATTCTTTGGTAGTCGAAATGATTAAGATAAGTAGTTCTTTGGTTTAAATTTGTATATGGTTATTTCTAAACCTTTCTCTGGTTGTGTGGGATCTTTATCCATTAACTTTACACTGTAATGTAGTGTAATATTTTAGTGTAACCCTTGTAGGGATTGGGTGCCATTGATGAGTCTTATTCCCATATGATTTACAACACTGGTATTTAGATTTTATAGTGGAATCCATCAACAATGGTATTACAACCACTCTGTAAT
>LPNX010626445.1:85433-147934 GCA_001517045.1 Pseudotsuga menziesii
TAACTAATTGACTTCCATCGTGATGGTGTTACAACCATGAGTAATACTTCAATGTTTTCTTTTAAAACTTGTAGATACAATCTCAAAATTTCCCAACAAGGCATTGGTTATCCTACATTGTTTTATTTCTTGGTCACAACAAAATTATGCTAACATTAAGCCTGTGTAATGAATGTTTGAAGTATGAAATCCGTCCTCAATGGTCTTACAAATATGAGTAAGATTACCATTATTTTATGGATTACACATGTGTTTAGTTAATTGTGAGTACACGTTGATTATAACATAGCAGTTTAGCGAGGCTCTACCTCTGTAGTAACATTAAGGAAGCCACGATGTGGACTTACGACCTTGAAATTACAATGTTGGTTTTTTGTTTGTTGACACGACCCATAGGGTATGTGTTTTAAATAGATGAAGCAATACCGGTCTTCATGACTGGGACTTCGATGCCATGATAGTATTTGTGAAAGCTAGCATATCAATCAATCCTAGATTTAGTTTTTATTTAGTTTACTATCCTGTGCATATTTTGAATATGTTTAACAATAATATCTTTGATCCTTCTGTTTATTCTCACTACTCTGTAATTTCATTAATTATTGTGAGGCAGAAATATCCCATGATCTTCATAAATTTGTTTAACATGTAATTATTTCTTATTTAATTTGATCTTATGATTTGATAGGATTCGATTGAAATATTGCTCCATGATTTCGTTATAATGATTGTTAGATATTCTCTAGTGTTAATTTGATTACTTCGGTGGATGAGAACAATAATTTAATTATGGTATAATTGTTAGGATACCCAAAGTGGATTAAGGGATCTATTTAGTTTGATTAAAAGCATTTCTATGCATGTACTTAAGATATCAACATTGCTTATTCATATGCAGATGTTATTCAATTCTCATACTTTAATTTGAATATTAAGAGTTATAATAATGTTAATATTATTTAAATGAATTCG
The DNA here is from genome assembly GCA_001517045.1 of Pseudotsuga menziesii. Taxonomy (NCBI): domain Eukaryota; kingdom Viridiplantae; phylum Streptophyta; class Pinopsida; order Pinales; family Pinaceae; genus Pseudotsuga; species Pseudotsuga menziesii. The sequence continues at coordinate 86,406 of LPNX010626445.1, forward strand.
GTCTATATATACCAAATATTACATATCTAGATTATAAACTATAGATTGTAATTTAATACTATTATTTCATGTATAAAATAAGATGAATAATATGTAAGTGGATTCCATTCATATACATTGAATAATGCAGATCTATACTATAAAAAGGAATTATAGATTCAGTCTACATTTAATTCCATAAATGCAGATCAAGGAATATTTAGGAGAAATCAATGCAAACAGGAAATATACAATTAAATTTATGAGTACATGATACAATCTAGAAATAGATGATTTAAAATCCATTAGTTGCAGAATTCAAATTTAACATCAGTAAGTTAACTGAAAGAAAACTAGATTCTACATTAATCTTCTTCAGATATAGGATTTAAACATATCTTACAAAAATTTAAAACCATAAAGTATGAACCTGACACCAACGTTGGGAAACAAAAAGTGGAGAATTTGTTCCTCCCAACCAACTCCTAGAGCAGCCAAGTCACTTGCTCTAGAACCCCTAATCCTGTTCACTGAACTACAAGAGAAAAATACTTCTATGCACCATCTCTTGCATTCACATATTTTAATCCCCATCCAATGCTATCCTCCTACTTCTCATGGACATACTAATATATAGTATTTTTCCTAGGACTTGGTCATTTACGAGCATCCTAGTCTTTAGCACTCAACTAGGAGTTCTGACCTAATTTTTGGGGATGATGCTTCCTGCATCTTGAGTTCTCACTCAGTGGCTTCTTCAACTTGTATTTTCATCTTGTGGGCTAGCAAACACTTTTCAACATCTATATCCACTTTTCCCCCCCTTCGGCATATTTTATTAAATAATTTTTTTTAATTAAAAAATGTTTTATTCTTGACTTTTTATGTCAAAAATAATAAAAATAATAAATAAAGTATTTTTCCAGCAGAATTAATAATAATTATTAATTCAGGGGCATCACATATATATTTATACATATATGATATACTTTCAACAAAATATACAACGATGGAATTAATTTACAAATCAAAACTATGTACCTATTTAGAAACCATAAATAAGATGAATAAATATTAAGCATACATCTTTGTTAATTGCTTCATATAAATCCTTATTTTCTCAACTAATTCTTATATGGAGTTTAATGTCTTAGAAATATAGATATGTAGAAATTCAATCCAACTTAATTAATATAACCTATTTAATTGTTTTAATACAAAGGGAAAATAATATTTTCTCTTAAATCCATTTTTTCTCCTAAAGAAGATTCCATACCTACACCTTCATACTTTAATCAATTTGTTTCTCTTATTTCCATTCAACCTTTTTTTCAAACATTATCACAAGTTTGTCATAAATTAATGCAAATTTAATTCTTAGTATTATAATTTATAATAAAAACATCATGAAATACAAACTTTCAAATATTGATGGAGAAATTTTAGAGAACCTTAATTTTTCCTGTAAATTTCATTATTGTCAAGGCCTTAAATTAAGTCATTGTAGAGCACCTTAACTTTTCTTGTAAATTTAATTGTTATCAAGGGCATAAACTAATTGAACTTAATTGAATAATATACTAATAAAAAATTACATTAATCAAACATAAATGTTATCTATTCATGCAATAATAATTGTTAAATTTTTATAATAGAAACATCATAAAATACAAGCAATGAATATTAATATACAAATTAGAGAACACCTTCAAGTTTGGAAGAATATGTTAGCCTTTACGTTGAAAAAACTAAAATGGAATCATGTAATTTGTTTTCATGGTGTATTTATATGTATACAAAAGACAAAATATGTGTAATTTGGAAATGTCATATAATCATTCCATACAAACATAAATTACTTCATATACATAAACCATATTTCACATCATATTGGTTGTTAACAAGCTAAAATTGTTTGAACAATTCCTCGAGTAATCAAATTTCCATTCCACCAACATAACATGAAAAACAAACAATATAATTAGACAATCAAAGATAATAGTAACAAAATGATATCTGAATCTGTAAATAATGAAATAAAACATCTACATATCACTCTATGTTTCCATCACCCTCATTATCTTGCTTGGTTTGGAGGATAACATTGTTGTTAAAAAAAACATGTTAATTATAGGGCCATGTATTAATATGAACCACCAATCTCTATCCAACACATCTGGGTAAAAGAACACTTGGTTGCATTGTTTTGGGAAAACAAAAGGCTCTTGAATTTCATCCAACATATTTCTAATGTTGATACATGTCAACCCACTATCATGATCTTCCTTTACATTATTCCTATTGAAGGTATCCCACCACCTGCACGTAAAAATAACACACTGGAAATATGAGAATTCCACTTGAATGATATCTTGTATCTTTTTTACATAACCTAACATCCCTCCTATCGAGGTTTAATCATGGTGGCTAGCATGACTAGATTGGTTTAACTCGACTTCCACTCCAAAGTCTTGTCTAAAACACCCATCATTAACATCCTCAGTGAAAAAATGATGTCCATAAGAAAACATAGATGGGAACGAATGCACCTGTAAGAAAATTTAACAAATGATGTTGTGATATTTCAAGAAACACAAGCATTAATATATTAAATATAGATGTTACAATTGAAAGTTGCATTATAAATTTAGAAATGTACATAAAATTTTTATTACCGAGTTGTTGCACCCAATCCCACTATTTATAGCATCCTCCTATTCAGGTGGGTAACGAACAGATGCACCATATTTCTCTATGATTTTGTCTGCAACCCAACTGTTTGGACAAATTATTGGCATATTTTCTATTAAATGATCTGGAAAATGCATGCTTCTACTATGCAACCACCTGAATTATTTTTTTACATTGTCCCATTTCCTCCTCTTCTCTTCATACAATGCTACTCATGACTGTGTTACCTATGTGTTGTAAATAATGAATTTATTTATTGTAGCAATTTATGAGTTTGTTATTGTATTCATGGAAACAAAACTGCATTCAATACATATGGGATGGAATATAGATTTTGATTTTTTTTGTGAATATTTAACATGTGGAAATGTGAAGATCGAAATATAAGTGACTTACTCCTTATCGTTCACCTTTTTCCTTTTGTTTCCATCAAATTCCATTCCCTTTCTTCCTCATTGTGTTCACTGTCCCAAATCATTACACGTAGTGCGTAGTCAACTTATTTGATGTATTCACTGGAATAATAGAATGAATTATATAATATGTACCCTTATACCATAGGCCCTTTGATTTTTCCCTCTCTCGAACAAATCCCTTCAATTTTTTCATATACTTCTCCAAGAAGAACATCCAACAACATGATACCACCTCGACTAATTCAAATCCATTGACTAAGTGAATTAAAAGATTAATCTACAAGTCCATGAAACTCGACAAGAGTTCCTTCTCAAACATATAAACAATATCTACTATCTCTTAACATCATCACATAAAGCTAGCAATGTAAATCTCATTTGATGTGATCCACCATACAAATGCTTATAGTTTAGATATGGCACACTATAGGTCATCGGGAAAGTCATGGTCCACACACCCATGCACAAGAAACAGATATTGGCACTACAAAGTAAACACAGACAATTAATTGCATTTTAACTTGTGTGATTAAATATAAAAAAATAATAAATTATTTTTTTGACATTATACATACCCTTAGAAGGTTGAGATGGTCATTTGATTTCAAACCTGACAACTTTTTGTCTATACTGAATCAATGATGTAGAGAAGACCCATAAAAATAAATCACCTTAATGACCAATATAAATTCCTTACCAAATTAAGATCTTATTTCTTAAAAAGTCCATCGGACATAACCTTTTTTAAAATGAAAAAGAGTGGCCATCCTCTCCTCTATTTTCTTGTCTTGGCCAATGCTTCTTTTTACTAATTAAATAAATAAGATCTCTCCTGGAAGAGAGCTTGTCCTTTTTTTTGGATGATATGTGAGTGCACAAAGAGCTTGAAATATTTTTAAATATATGCATGAGATATACTAAGTGGAAAATATTAATATGCTCCCAATATGGGAGATCATAAAATATTGATTTCATTTTCATCCCTTTGGGAATTTTCTCATCATATTTGTCAAAGAATTTAGGATCATTGAACATAGGTTTCCCATTTCAATAGAACATATTTTCAAATTCCTTCTCCTTCTGCCTATCATATGCCCTAAGCTAGTCATCCAACGTCATTATTTGAGGCATTTGGGTTCTTTGGTTTACCATTGAAATCAGATAATGCTCTTCTATAAGTGTGGTTTTCTGGGAAGATTACCCTAGAGAAGTCATACACTATATTTTGTAGGTATTTGGGCCACCTAACCTTCATATAATATCCACAACATTTACATCCATTATAACCTTTTGTTACAAAACCTGCAATGTAATGGTATACAGAGAGCACGATCACTGTTGAAGATCAAGATAGTTGCACTAAATTAAATATTTCAAAAAAATATTGCTTTGAATATACACAAATCAAACAACATATTTACTTACGAAACTACCAACCTCGAATAATTGTATGTGGTGTACGCACATATTCTATGCAATGTAAAACTCCTCTCTTATGGGATGCATCATGATACATCATATACCTATAACCTTTCCCAGAATTCCTTAAACTCTTTGATCAATGGTTGTAGGTAAATATCCATAATCTTCACTTGTTTTCTACTAGGGACAATGAGAAGGAACATAAGGTGTCGATTCTTTATGGACAACCATGGATGGATATTATTAATGATCACTATGACAAACATTATAGGTGTCGCCGAGCTGGGAATATGGGTTAACACCATTAATGGCTTTTCTCAGTTCGAGTTTGTGTAGTTCACCCTTGAATTTATCAGTCCATGCATCCTGTATATGGTTCAAGTCTATTAAATTTATTGGAATTTGCAATACTCATTCCTCACTTTGGTGCGATGCATGCCATCTATGCAACATAGGTAATTCTTTTCAATGAAAGAGCCTTTGAATCCTTGGTATTATAAGCACGTGCCTAAATATCTTATCACTAGTGGAAAATGAGAGATTAGTGACCAGGAGACCGAATGTTTTGGTCCCCATAGTTTTTTCCAAGGGATAAATGACCAAAATTGATAAATTTAAGTGAGGTAACTAAAAAAGACCTAGATAAATGACCACTTTTGGTCATGAGATAAAAGCCAACTAAAAATGTCCAAGATAAATGACCAAATTTGGTCACGAGATATCTAGACTAAAAATTACCACATACTAATTGGTCATTTATTTGGTCATTTTTAGTTGTCACTCCAACAATGAAAAAAATTACAAATTTGACAATGAATTTGTACATTTTACTAAATTCTAACACTGCAGATGGATTTAGGACCCCGTTTAAAGGGGGTCTCTAAATCCATATGTAGTGTTAGAATAAAGGGGGTCTCTAAATCCATATGCAGTGTTAGAATTCAATAAATTATAACACTACAGATTGATTTAGAGACCCAGGGGGTCTCTGAATCCATCTGTAGTGTTAGAATAAAAGGGGTCTGTGAATCCATCTACAATATTAGAATAAAGGGGGTCTCTGAATCCATCTACAGTGTTAGAATTTAGTAAATTCTAACATATATATAATATATACTTACACGTCCCTATATTAACAAAATTGAATTAATGAAGCCCAACTATATGTTAATTTAGACATGACCTTGGCATATAAAAAATCCCACTAAACCTTGGCATATAATGTTAATTATAAGGATAATTTGCATGACCTTGGCATGTAATTATAGTTTTTATAGGATAATTTGGACATGACCTTGGCACCTTGGATAATTAAATTGGTGGGATCCACGTTAATTGAAACCAGTGACACGTGCAAGAATTGCATCACACTAAACTGACATGTGACATAATCTGCTTCCTTGATCATATTCTTCGTCCTCCATTGGATTATCTCTTTGCATCCCTTTTCGATAGCGTAGGATGTGTTGCATCATATATCCCATATTTTTCTTTTATTTCCTCTCTCACTACGTATCTTTCTGAGCCTTTAATTCTCTCTATCCTTTATGCTTGCGGTGTCATAGTGGACCTTTTCCTTATATTCCTTCTAAACTCTTTTATGAACACAAGAATGGTCTAAGTGTTTGTAACAAAATTTTGGGGCCCCTTCATGGATAGGTCATGGGTTTGAGTCTGCTCGTGCGTTTTCTCTACATCTGGAGCACTCGGATCTTGTATTTCAAGGCTTCAGCTGCCCAACTATTGATCATTGAGTCAAATTTTGTCAATTTCTATGGATGAATTGGTATTTGTGTTTCTATAACGAAATAAAAAACTCAAATTAGGTTCCTGATCGAGGCAACAATGATATAAATAAATATTTTCCCATTAAGATGACCATATACAAGAAAACATATTGGAATGGAGTTGTATAAGCATTATATTGATCATTCACTGAAGAAAAGGGAGGGATTCTATCTAAATCCTCTTTGGAGCTTTCAAATCTTGTATTCTAAGGCGAAAATTGGGACAAGGTAAGCTGTTTTGAGATAAAATTTGTTCATTTCTTTTGAGAAAGGGTTTGTATGGTTTATTATAAGGGAGAAGAGGTCGAAACTGCTATTTTTTCCTTGAAACAGTTTGAGAAAGTATCATTTTGAATTAAAGATTGTTGATTTCTGTAGCAGAAATATTTTCATGGCTATTTAGAACACGAGGGCATAGAATCTTTATTTTACCACAAGAATTCTTGTATCATGGCTATGGCCTTCACTAGAACGCAAAATAAGTGCAAAACTTGCAATAAAACGATTTATTTTGTGGATCAACTTTCTGTCGATGGAGTTTCTTACCACAAGGATTGCTTCAGGTGCAACCATTGCAAAGGAACGCTCGAGGTATGGATTTTGTATGCCTTTATTTTAATAATATTGGTGATCGAAGGTTTTTTTTCTTGAAAATATTTGTATTATCATGCAATTTAGTTTGTTCACCAAATATGAATATGAACTTGGGAAAAAAGTGCATCTTCCACTCTTCAGGGATAATATGGTCGATTAAATATTAGGCCATATATTTTCCTTGAACTGGTTAAGAAACTCGTCAATTTATGTTAGGCTTTGTACCCTATCCTTAACTATCACTGTGAAATAGCTGGATAATATTTGGATAGGCCATAAATCCTGTTCTTGTCATTATCTTTGAAAATGCAGGTTTTTTTTTGAATATCTACAAATAAAAACTATAAATGTTAGATGTCTTCCCCCATGGTTCAAAACCAGTCCCTACAGTCTTCAATGTGTTGACTCTGGCCAAGCTACTATTTGTATTTTCTTTTCATAGCCCCACTACTCTATTTCTAATGTCATCAAGCCCGTCTGAATATATATGTACACCATACAATGTTGCATATAGGTTTTAGAAAGAAAGATAATGCAATTAAAACAAATTCTTCCATTTGTACATAACCTACATTGGTTAGGAAGTTGCTACAACTTAAATACACAAGCAGACCCATTCTTCGCTATTGTCTGTAGTAACACTAATACAATTTATACAATTTTTCATCTGTAACTATTACCTATCCATGAAGAGAAGTTCTATTTGCAAAATACATTCTTTAAATGGGAAAATGTTACATGGTACAATTTGGAATTTTGTATAGCGCATTTATGGGGCTGATTTAGCCGAATTTGGTAACTATGGGTTACATATCATGATCATTGCATATGAGCGAATATTGATGTGCCTTTTCTCTACTTACATAAGGTTCAGTAGTTATTGTTGTAACAAATGACGAGCATTGAAGTGCCATTTCAAACTCTCCATTTCCTCTGCTCACATCAGTTGAGGTTCCAGTTCCAACTTGCAATGGGAAAGGAAAAGCGTGGATCGAACACAACCTCTTCTAGTCCACATGCTGATGCTCATCATGAATCCCAACCCATTTTCAAGAAGGAGATGATAGATCCACCCTCCTCTTCTTCTAATGCTACTACTAATAATCATAGCCGCTTTCAGCTGATCATCTTCAAGGGATGCCCTCTTCTTCTAGTGTTTCACATCTTACTAACAAAATGCTCTCAACCGCTAATGAAATTCACCCAGAAGATGTTGATGCTGATGTTGATCACCTGATCGATTACATAATTGATCTTTTGGAACACATCAAGGTTCATTGCAATTTTTCACATCTATCCTCAATTTGAATTATGCTATTATTAGCATATTTACATAGTTTGTGGCTCGATCATACATAAAGATATCAGATGGTTAGATTTAGCGATAGAATGAAGACAACTTGGATTTTTTATTTTATTTTTAATATTCTTCTAGTTAAACCAGTTCAGTGAGTTATCCATTCCTAAATACATGTTATTAAGTACATTCTTCTTGTTATCCCAACTATCAGTTATAGATATATAACTGATTGTTGGGATAGCATGAAGAATGTACTTCATATTCATTCATCAGCTATGAGTTATCCATTAATCAGCTTATACCAATTATTTTTTATATTATTTTTTTCATAATTATTTATTTCAAATTTTGAATTACTACCATAAAATCAAACTTAACGGTAAACTTGTCTCATCCTAGTTCAGAGATGAAAAAACATAACCCTTAATCTTCTGCAAATCTCAAATACAAGCCCCTAACACTTATAAACCTAATTAAATGGAAATATTTGACACCAGTTAAAAATAAACAAATAACATAATGCTTTTTGTTCGTTTTAGGAGAAAAATATGATAAAAAATGTATCAAAGACAGCGGACGCTAAAGACTCCAGGGAGATCTCTTCCAAAAGCCTTAAAGAATTCAGGGAGGTCGTATCAGAGGTGATAAATGTCTTTGTGATTATTAACTATTGTCCATAGTATCAGAGTCAATAACACTATTCAATTTCAAAAGCTAAATCTAAATTATTGTTTGTTGTTATTTATGGTATTAAGAAATATATTATTCCTAGAGAAGACAAATCAGTAATTCAGGGACTCTTAAAAGGTATGGGGGCAGCACACCCAGCTACTACCAGTTTTCTTATCGCATCACATGTGTTGGAGAGATTTGAAACCATTTCTACTGACAAAGACAACTTCCTGTGTGTTTTGGACGAAATTTGTCATTTGGCCCAACATATTAAGAAGCTTAAATGGTGGGATGGGTCTAGGAAAGAAATGGAGGGATCAATGAAAGAAGCAATGGGGTTGATAGTAGAATCCTCCATTATGAGCTCCACTAAAAATGGTTCTTCAAAATGTCAGAGGTGAGTGCTGCTCCATACACCATTCCCTTTGTCTACACGCTACGCCGTGTAGGGCTCTTGTCATTTTGTGCCCGCTTTATGATTAAGTTTCGTAATAGATCTCTATTAATGCAGGTATTTTAAAGCCACACAAAACAAAGAAAACCTGGAACATTTTGAGAAAATCTTGCAAAGGATGTATAGGGATATGGATAATGAATTAACTATTTGTATTTATAATTCTATGATGCAACTTCGTCCCCAAAATCCATGAGATGTAGGTAAACTGTAATATACAGTGAAAATATTTTTTATCTTAAAGTTTTGTTATTTTTAAAAATTATGTAATAGTATGTATATGCTTTATGTTTTAATATTTTATTCAAACAATTGGAATTCTGAAACCATTGGAAGAAGTAGTAGCTTCTGGAGTTGAAAAATGATGAAAAATCATTAACATTTATTGTGCATGGCTTCTGTGGAATGGGAAAGACCACCTTAAATATAATATATTAAAAAATAACATATACCTTACAATAAAAATGTATTGAGTGAACAAGATATATGTCTCAATAAGAGTATTTGTCTGTATGATGGTAAGAGTATGTGTTATCTCTATATTTGAGTGGCACTGATGGTAAGAGTATGTGCTATCTCTATATTTGAGTGGGCCTGATGGTTAAGAATATGTGTTTTCTATGGAAGTCACATGTTAGAAACTGTCTAGGCTAGGGTTACCCATTGGCCCATTGTGACAAGGATTCACTAAGGGTAGGTGATCCAGTAATTGTTGCACACCCAGAATGTTAAATTTCTTCCATCCATGGCCATGCATATCACAAGGGTGTATGTGTTATCCCTGGAGGTCACAGGTTCAAAACTGTCTAGAGTAAGGTTTCTCATTGGCTCCTTGTGACAAGGATTCACTAAATATAGGTGAACCAGCAACTATTGCACACCCATAATGTTGAATTGCATCCATCCATGCCCATGCATATCACAAGGGTGTATGTGTTATCCTTGGAGGTCATAGGTTCACAACTATCCACAGTAAGGTTTCTCAATGGCCCCTTGTGACAAGGCTTCACTAAAGGTAGGTGACCGAGTAATTGTTCCACACCCATAATGTTGAATTGCATCCATCTATGCCCATGCATATCACAAGGGTGTATGTGTTATCCCTAGAGGTCATAGGTTCAAAAATATCTAGAGTAAGGTTTCTCATTGGCCCCTTGTGACAAGACTTTAACAAAGGTAAGTGACCCAGTAGTTGTTGCACACCCAGAATCTTAAATTGCATCCATTCATGCCCATACATATCACAAGGGTGTTGCAGAAAATTGTTACACACCTAGAATGTTGAAAATTGATACACACCCAGAATGTTGAATTGCATCATTCCATGCCCATGTATATCACAAGGGCGTTGCATAATTCTGACATTACTTATGTAGATCTTGAATTCCATCCATCCATGCCTATGAATATCACAAGCTGCATCGAATTGTTACCATCCATGGACATCTTCATCTCCATTAACTCATATAGTTTCCTTTTTCCTTTCACTTGCAAAAGATCCATCACATGATTTCCAGGGGTCGTTGAGTAGGCAAGTCAGATTGCATCATTAAATTGCTTCATTATTCAAATTCAAAATAGTAAAGACATTTTATTCCTATTTCCTTGCCATATTGTTTTGAAAAACGCTCTGTTGAAAGCTTTGCATTATGACAGTAAGAAATGATCTTAGCAAATTAGTATAAATGCTAACCAAAACACCTCTAACTAGTAGGAATTGGAAATTTAGTTTAGACAATCAATTACTATTTTTGAAATTACAAAATTATAGAAATAAGAATTTCCAGGAATAATTTAGATAGGTTTTTGTAAACAAAATCACCTCAAAATCAAGGGCTTTTAGCTATCTTCTATCGTTTGGCTCCATGAATGGACTGATTTTCAATGGTACTTACTGTGTATTTTTTTAGTTTGGATATTTTTTACTATCATATCTTTTCTATTAGTTTCTTAATTGCTGTGAAGAGGTGCATTCTACAGCCTAGTAGGGGAAGATGTGCAAGTCCTTCAATGCTCTTCCTAGAGCTAACACATGTCATTTATAAAAAGTAATAAAATATTATAAAAAACAACATGTCCACTCAATTTAGATTTAAAATATTTTTTAGAACCAAATATATAAAACTACAAATTAAAATCATAAACATTCCATTCACATTTCTTCAACATTTCCACACTAAAAAAAGGTTTTGTAGTTCAAAAGGTTTGATCTTTTAGGCCCTTGATAAATATTTTTAAAAAAGTTCTACACTGGTCAATCAAATATTGCATCATAATCATAATGCTTTAATCAGTGAATGAGTAACAAAATAGGAGTTTTCACCCTAAATTCCTCCACACAGAGTTGTGTTCCGATGGATATTTTATGTTGATAATTTATTTCCATTTCCTTTTTGTATGGTTTTCAAACAAATACTAAGCCATAATATTTTAATCATTGAATAAGTAACTCCAGTTTCCAATTGGTCATTTTTTCAATCAAATATTGCATCATAATACTTTAAAATTTTTAATCATTCAATGAGTACATAATATGATTCAGGTTTTAATTTCACACAAGTTGTTATGATAGGAAACCTTTACAATACTTAAACAGCATTGTGTTGTGTATAAGGCCAAAACATACTAGGGTGGTTGTTGGCGTGGCTTAAACGCTTCAATTTACAACCTAGAGTGCGAGATGCACAAGTTCACAGTGGATAAAAGTTGACATCCATCCAAATATGTTGGTAACTTCAAACCAACATGCAAAGAGATCAACAATAGAGCACAGAGCTGTCACAAGATGAAGACTATTTGAATTAGTAGTTGGGTTTGCACTTGTCTTGTATATTTTTTTGTAATGTACCTTATTTATTCATAATTTTCTCACAATTTGACTTCTATCGTCTGAAAAAAAGGAAACAGTGTGTTTTAAGAGACATGGCAGCTTATATTTTCAAATCCATAAATAAGGTTTCCGTTGATTTTGTCTACATATTCTGATACATCCCCGCCATAACTTCTCTGAAGGAAATAACAATGCTCTGAAAATGTTAGTTACTGGTGATCTTTGAAACCTAAGCCAAGAATATTGAAGCTTGAAGGGTAAGCATAAATTCAATTATTTCCATGGTAGCTAGACCTTGATGAAGTAGGAACAAACCTTATAGAATTATACAGTGAAGTAGGAACATACCCTATAGAATTATACAACAAGAAAAATAGCCCATCTTTGACCAGAAGGCTCATAACACTCACTTAACATGCTGGATAATGCAACAAAATTGTCCTTGCAAGATTTAGGTAAAATTGGGTTATCAGGAACGTAGTTTCGCAAAACCATTGATATGCTTGTTGTATCCAAATCTGGCGACTCTGCATGATTTGTACACGTTCCAACTTTCATACCAGCATTGCCATCTGCAAATATTAGCAACGACGCATATTGTTTGAGTTTATAATGAGATTTTCCTTAGTATACATCCTAGACTATTCTCCATATATATAATAGAACTGATAATGGATGTAGAAACCAACCCAAAAAGAATACAGTACTTACATTGATTTTCAACAACATATTTCCACTAGGAAGCAACTCCTTCTGATGCTTCTTTGTAAGACTTCTGTAGTGCCCCATATTTTTGACATAGGCATATTTATCACTCAGACTTATTACACTATATTTACCTATTATCTGTGGACTCAACTATACTTCATAAACTATATTTTGGCATGTTATATGTGATTATTTATTGATGTTATGATGTTATCATGATTATGCTCTAATTATGATATTATGATGTTATCATGCTTATATTTATGCTTTGATTATGATGTTACGACGATTAACATGCCTATGTAGATGCTTTGATTATGATGTTATGATGATTATCATTTATATGAAATTATTGTGCTTATGCGATTACCATGCGGTAGTCGTCATCAGATTCATTTATTTCATAACAAAAACATATATATGATTGTAATCCTTGATATGATGTGGTACACGGGCACCCATCCATGATGCGATTGATTTTATGATTTTATGTGATGAAAGGAAATAATGTTGATAATATGGACCAGCTATTGATTTAATATTGTTATGACTGCATGTTTGCATAGTGCTAACCTGTAGGGTACAGGGGCTATGTGATATCCAAGTGTGTGATGCAAAGTATGACTTAATACATATCTTGAATAGAGCCTTAATTGCTGAGTGATGGTACGATGACACGTACCGATAAACTCGATAGCAACACAGTATCGTTTGATGGGGTATATACCCAGTATGTTGAGAGAGATGGATGTATTTCCCACCCAAGATCACTATGATACCCAAGGTCGTGGGAGGGCAGTGCTAAGACACGCTCCCCAAGTTGTTGTGATGACGATGGTCAGATGCTTGCTAGGAGAGGCTAGGTCTGCTAGTTAGCCGATGCTACCGCTCTCAGGTTCTGTGTGGGAAGGTCAGTACAGCTGGGATCCACTTTGTACTAGCAGAGGAAGGATAGGGAGGATGCAGAAGTAGGTTAGTATGGTTTGATATATTAGTTATTATTGTTGAGTGTTGGACATTTATGATACCGGATTAGTGATGGTAGGTACCAATATTAATTGACTGATTAATAAGAACATAACTGTTAAATAACTCTGGATGTCAAAGAAATCATATTATATCTGTATATTTGTCTTGTTGCGTGAAATATTATTTGTATCAGCTAGAATTTAGGTGTTTTGATTATAGTACATGTGCAGCCTGTGCATGTACTGGCCATGCATGCACACCTCACACATGCACGCTAGTATGAAATATTAATTGAAAAACATTAACCTTGGATAAATGGGATGGGTTAACTAAGTAATTGTGATTTATTTAAACCTGTAAATGTACCTTATTTATTAAGAATCAATGTGTGAGGGGACTTAACAATAAACATAAACATGTCGATGTTATCATTTCAATCAATTAATAATAATACTACAATTAATTATTTATTGATTAATAATATTAATTATTATTTTATTTCTGTTATTATTATCTATTAATATTATTGTATATTATTAGTGTTTATTATTAAGTACTTATTATTAAGTTATTAATCACATATAACAATTGACAATACTATTACCATTTTTTTACCATTCAGCATAAAACTTAAACGAACAATATTGGGGTAATTTTATGACAGTTGGTTATGTTTTAAATTTAACATGTTCAATTCAATAGGATAAGCATTTAGTGATTACCCACCATCTCATCAGGGGTGAAGAATTATACAATTCAAGAAAATCTATTTAAGTACAACAAATGTCTTAAATAATCTAAACTGGTTGGAATTCCCAAGAAAGAACTAAATAATACTTATTATTTTAAATATGAAGGAGGTGGTGGAAGAAGGGAAGGAGGTGGAAGAAAGGAGGGGAAGGAGGTATAAGGAAGGGGATCGAATGGTTGAAGAAGAGGATTTTTACAGAGTATTTTGGGGAGAGAATATTTACAAAAGAAGGGAGGAAAGAAGGTGCCGGAACAGAGGGGGAAGAGAACTGGAGGAGGGGGTTAACTCCAGAGGAATAATTACACGCGAGAACAAGGAAGTTGCTATCGGGTTTATCGGCACGTGGGATCGGGGGCTAGGAAACCCGTCGGTTTCCTAGGGCCAGCAGGTTCAACACTGGTCGATAGCGTGGATCATCCGAATTGGCATCAAGGCTCAGACGAGGCTCAGTTGAGGGAGAGGCAAGGCTACATGAGTAAGGATTCAGGGACTATCTTCAGCTTGCTTAAAGTTCAGGTATTTTTCGGTGTAACCCTCTTGTTATTGCACAAATAAATAAATCCTGAAAATCAGAATAAGAGTAAATGTCATTTTGTTGTTACATATTTGGACTTAGTGCTCTTCCTGGCAAGCAAAGCACTACAGAATGGTATCAGAGACCTAGGTTCTAAAACTAGAACCTAAAGGGGCCCTCTAGGAGAAAAATAAACATTATATGGAAGATAAATCAAAACTAAAATTTTACACACTGTAAAATAAATAAATTGATGTATAGTGTTTCTATAAATTGAAGATTTATTACACAAGTAGAAATAGGTTCTAAGTTACAACTCACGGAATGAGTGAATATTTTGAGGACAAAATTATCCTAAAGACCATAAGATGAATGCTAGTAGCATACCCAGCATTCTCTTTTGTGCAGAACCCTCTTCTTTCATGACCTGAATAAAAAAAAATTTACCTGCAAAAACAAAAACAAAAGGGCATTACATAATGGTTCCAAATCTGGAACTAGAGGCCTTACTAAATTAGACTAAAACAAAATAAGAGCTATAGAAAAAATTTACAAAGAAATATTGATGAGGAAAATCGGAATGCACGTTGTTGAGGATGCCTTAGAATCCGATAAAAGAGCTTCGATGACCCTCATACTTCACACTTTATTATGTATTTTGTTTTATTTGTTTTATATTAATTTATAGGTTGCTTTCTAGGGCCTGCAACCTATGGATGGCATAGCCATGAGGACCCTCCTTCCTGGTGGTCAGAGTGCACTACTATTATTTATATGCCCGCAGCTATCACCAGCTTCTCTTACAGATATTCACACTTTGTCAAGATATATTCATAGTACCCAGTCTTGTATACTGCCAACACACAACTAGATTATCAAATTTATCAAAGGAAGAAAAAGGGAAAAGAAAAAAAAAATGCACACCTCCATGAATCAGCTTGGTGGACCGTGACGAAGTCCCCGAAGAGAAATCATCTCTTTCGACTAGCGCAACTTGCAGACCACGAGTTGCGGCATCTAGAGCCACCCCACATCCTGTAGTGCCCCCTCCGATGATGAGAATGTCTAGAGGAATGTTGGGACTGCTCCCTTTCAATGTAGACTCCAGCACATCTCTTGAAGGGACAACCCCATCACTCGTCTGAATTCTCCTTCTAACAAATTCTAGGCCACTTTTTTTTTTAGCCGCCTAATGTAGTCCCATTGTAAACACCTGCAATGCCCAGAGAGCCTGCTGCCACAATGGCTACAGCCTGGCGTAGGCTAAACCGAGGCATAGATTCCTGCTTAAAACTAATTTTAGGACTGAAAAACAAATGGGTTCTTAGAAAAACCGATAGGTTTTCTCCCCTGTATGAATCAATTTCATGCTAATGTAGACCCTGACATGGGCTAACAGCATCCCTTTGTGTTTCTAAAGATAGCAGGGCAGTACCACCATATCAATTGAATAGTTTTTGTTTCTTTTCCACACCATATTATTGTAGGTTAGGAAAAGGTTGTAGATATATATAGAAAAAATGAATACCTAACCAATATATCTTTATCTAAGTCATATGCCATCAGCCAGTCTCCCTTGAATAGAAAAGATAGTACCTGAAAAAAATCCTTTAACTAATTCATATTCCATTAGTCAGTCTCGCTTGGATTTGAAAGTATGGTACCTGAATCGAAAAACTGACAGGGCCTCGAGAGCCTATGTCAAGCACTGGCACCAAACCACCATTCTGTCAAATATACCCAAGCCTTCAAGATTAAGCATCGAAAAAAATCATCCATGAAAATTTCTACAGAGAGAGACAAAAATCATAAGAACTTTTCGAGCATATATTTCTGGCATTTTTTATTTACATTCCTATACATGCCTCACAAGGATTATGTCTAGCAAAAGAAATAGACATTACTAGAGCATTGGTGTGCTAATGCCAAGTATTTTCCCTTGAGAATGGTTCAGTGCTAGCAATGCCACAATACCAGTCAATATTGAATCACATTAAACAGATAAAATTATTAGTGAATACCATAATTTCCATAATAATGAAATAAAATAAATTTCAGAGTAAGAGTTCTTACTAAAGCATTCCATAGAAACTTGGTGCCATCATCAATATGCCTGCACACCTACATGAGTGTTTAAGCCATAAACCAGCTAATAATGAAATATCCAGTGAGATTTCCTTATATAGGAAGGAGGTATATTATGCAAAAGAAACACCATTCCCATTATGAACACCACTGCCAAGTGTTGGGAACGCATAGATCTATAGGCATGGGTGTCCTGGCCACGCCCAATCGGAATCCACTACAGAGAAAAGGTGTGCCTGACCAGGCCGACTGAGGAAAAGAAGAGACAAAGTCTGTTTACAAGGGCCACATTTAAGCAAACCCTAAACAACCTAAACCTTAGAAAATAAAGAATGAATGGATACCTAGGGAGCTTGTGACTGTGTCGGATTTGAAGAGCTCTGTGACAAAAAATGTTAGAATAATCAACCCATAGTTAGCTACCTTAGACATTAATTTAATTATTTTTGTCTTATTTTCCTAGTTCATGTGTCCCACCTTATGCAAGTTGTCATTTACCTATCCATAGTGGTCAAACTTGCCTATTTTGACTCATGTAGCACATGGGAAACCTCAAGGAATCAATTCTGCTTTATTCCTGGTCTCCTAGGTGCCCTTCTACTTTTTCTGCTTTATTGCTTGCTTTTTCAATGCTTTAAGGCAATTGGGAAAGTTTGACTAGGTGAGGTTAACTAGTTTTTTGTCCTCCACATCCTCCACTCTTTTCTCCTTTGAAAAGCATGTATGAGTTGTCATTCCATCACTCTTTAGCTTGCCTAAGTGATTTTTCCAATTCGTGAGCTCCATGACTGATTTGGAAACTACTTTATGCACCTATGGGGGAATTGCTTAATTTTAGTAAGCCTGCTTTTGACTAGATTCGAATTGCCTCCTCATGCATTTGAATATCCTATGTAATTATTTAATGCAAAAACCTATTATGTTACAAGGTTGGCTATTGTACACTGAGTTAATACAGCTTAGTTTTTAGCTCCATTTTCAGTCTCTTTTGTGAGTGATTTTGCATGATCAATTGATAATTTTTGTGAGTAAAATTGTTCTATCACTGGGTTCAATTTCCACATGGTATCAAAGCCATTGTAGATCGATTTCTCTCCTTCAAAATTTTTTTGCAGGTTCGACATCAGTGACTGGGAGCCTTCTACTGACAGCCGAGACAATTTCTAAGCTATGGATCAATCTCAGAAGATCATCTTGACACTCTTAAACTTTTTTGAATGGAAAGCAGAGATGGAGATACTGTTGAGAGTGAAAGGCCTCTACAGGGTGACTATGGCAATAGAAGCAGATCCCAATGCAGCTGCAGAGAAGATAAAATGGCACAACGGGAGGGATGAGGCCTATGGTCTCTTGTGTCTGAGTATTTCCAAAGACCTCCTTTTCCATCTTGATGGATTGACATCACCGAATGAAGTATGGGAGAAGCTTACTGATATTTTTGGAAAGACAGATGAGATGAGGGGACATCAAATCGAGAATGAACTAATCTCCCTGAGTTCCAATAGCTTTGAATCACTGCAACTCTATTTCTCCAAGTTCAAAGCACTTGTTTTGCAGCTAAAACAATGTGGGATTGAAAAGAAGGATGATCAGCTGGTCTTGGCCATTCTCTTGAAGCTTGGCCCTGACTATTTAGTGTTTGTTTCGACCTTTTATGCCACAAAGTTGACAGCTCGAACCTGGAAGATTCCTAGCCTTGCATATTTCATGGAATCTCTCACACAAGAACATGATAAGCTGGTGATGATGGGCACCATCAAACCATCCAAAGACCAAGCTCTGGTTGCTCGAGATTCGAGGGTGGATTCAAAAAGCAAAAAGAAAGCTAAAAAGCCACCTGAGCAAAAGAGAGACAAGAACAAGTCTCCGGAGGAGCCACAAGGTTCCAAGAAGAATAACCAGAAGAAGAAAAACAAAGGAGAAATGAGCAAGTGTGCATAATACAATAAGGGAAATCACACTGAAAGCTATTGTATGAAGAAGCAAATAGACATGCTGACCCAACTCCTGGAGAAGAATGGCATCTCCCTTCCAGACATCTCAAAGAAGAGAGAAGGAGGATCAAGTTTAGATGACAGAGAGAGAGTTCATGCATTGGTTGCTGGCACATCAAGCTCAACCAATTTTATCATTGATTCTGGAGCTTCAAGACACATGGTTTCGACCAAGGAGGCATTCTCCTCACTTGACATGTCGAAGGGACCACCTATAGTACTGGGAGATGACTCTCTCACTGAAAGTTTGGGAAAAGGGAGGATTGATATTGATCATGGTCAGTTCAGCAATGTGTTGTATGTGCCTGGTCTTGCCGCCAACCTCTTATCAGTGTACCAGATGACTCACACTGGGTCTCCAAAGATGGTCATATTCTGCCCTGATGAAGTTGAGATCACAGAGATCTCAAGTGGTAAATTCATTGAAAAAGAAGTTGCAAATCATGCTCAAAAGGTATACATGTTCTCACACTTCCTACCCTACTCAAACCCCTCTTCTCTTCTAATTCATGCTAATGAAGCAAGCAAGATTTGGAATGAAATATTTGGCCACCTAAATTACAAGTATCTTTTTTATCTTAATGAAAAATAGATGGTCATAGGGTTTCCCAAGATAAAATTTTCCAAAGGAGTCTGCCAAGGTTGTATCCTAGAAAAACACCCAGAGCATAAATTTGAGAGAGCTAGTCATGAGAGAACCTCTGCACCCCTCGAGTTGATCCACAGTGATGTTGCTGGCCCATTCCCTCATATGTCCATGAGTCAGGCCAAATATGCATTGAATTTCATAGATGAATTTTCATTGCTGGGTTTACTTCCTGAAACACAAGTCTGAAGTTTTTGGCCTCTTCAAAGTCTTTAAGGCTTTGGTTGAAAACCAGTCTGGGAGGAAACTCAAGGTCCTCAGATCTGAAAATGGTGGTGAGTATATCAAGTCTGAATTTATTAATTATTGTGCAGATGTAGGTATTCAGATGCAGCATTCTATCCCTTACACACCACAGCGGAATGGTGTTGCTGAGAGGAAGAACAAATCAATGAAGGAGATGGCAACATGCATGATGGAGGCCAAAAATTTGACACCAAAGCATTGGGCCAAAGCTATTAACTATGTAGCCTATATCCAGAATAGGGTTCCTCATAAACAGCTTGATGGTATGACTCCTTTCGAAGTGTGGAGTGGGCACAAGCCAGATGTGACCCATTTCAGGATTTTTGGCTCAAGGGCTTGGGCTAGAATTCCAACAGAAAAGAGAAAGGATTTGTAGCCACAAAGCCAAGAGTGCCTATTTGTTGGGTACTCTAAAGATTCAAAAGGTTACAAGCTGATAAATTTGAGCACAAACAAAGCCTTCATTGAAAGGTGTGTTCAGTTTCAAGAAGAACCCCTTGCAGCAGTGGAA
Organism: Pseudotsuga menziesii; assembly: GCA_001517045.1. Taxonomy (NCBI): domain Eukaryota; kingdom Viridiplantae; phylum Streptophyta; class Pinopsida; order Pinales; family Pinaceae; genus Pseudotsuga; species Pseudotsuga menziesii. Next base: position 106,975 of record LPNX010626445.1, read on the forward strand.
GTTGGAGAAACCTATTCACCACCTGAACCTATGAAAGTAAGTAAAGATTCTGTTGAACATTCTGATTCTCTTATTGCAGACCCTAACATCCCTACAAGGCCAAAATGGGCAGCCAAGACACTACATGCAGCAGGAGAGCTAGCTGGGAATCCCAATGACCCAAGGAGGACTAGATCTCAATTTGAGAGTGGTCTGTGCATGAACGATCCTATGTTTGCTGAGAAATGCTATTTGATGGTTGAATCAGATCCTAAAACATATGAATAAGCAGCAGGAGATCCAAGATGGCAAGCATCCATGAAGGAAGAGTTCATCTCACTCCAGAAGAGCAACACATGGGAGCTAGTGGATCTTCCCCAGGGAGGAATTTAGTTCAATGTAAGTGGGTCTACAAGACCAAATTTGCTGCTCATGGTTCACCTCTAAAGTACAAGGCCAGATTGGTAGCCAAGGGCTACTCACAAGTTCATGGCATAGATTACAATGAGACCTTTGCACTAGTGGCAAAGATGGATTCCATCAGGCTAGCCTTAGCCATTGCAGCCTCAAAGCAATGGGAGGTACATCACATGGATGTAAAATGTTCCTTCCTGAATGGAGATCTCACTGAAGAGATATATATGCAGCAGCATCAAGGATTTGATACTAACCCTTCTCTTGTGTGCAGGTTGAGAAAGTCATTGTATGGGCTAAAGCAAACCCCCAGGGCTTGGTATGCCAAGATTGATAGCTTCTTGCTATCATTGAATTTTGTTCGGTGAAAATCAGATACAAATGTATATTTGAAGTTAATTAATGGTTCATTAATGATCATTGTGTTATATGTTGATGACCTCCTCGTTATAGGAAGCTCAAAGGATGAGATTGCTTCCTTGAAGGGTGCAATGAACCAAGCCTTCTCCATGACATATTTGGGGCTCTTAAGACAATTTTTGGGGCTTGAGATTGCTCAAACCAAAGCTGGAATCAAGGTGCACCAGTCCAAGTATGCCTTGGATTTGCTGAACAAATTCAAAATGAAGGATTGCAAACCAAGCAAGACTCCTTTCCTTTCAGGAGTGAAGCTGGAAGAAGTTGATTCTTCACCTATGGTAAACAATACACTGTATAGGCAATTGATTGGATGTTTGTTGTATCTTACACATACTAGACCTGATATTTCTTATGTAGTAAGTGTGGCTTCTAGATACATGGATCAGCCTCATGAGATCCATAGGAAAGCAGCCGAAAGGATCCTTAACTTTGTTCAGGGAACAAGGACACATGGGATCTTCTATAAAGCAAAATCTGATCTTGATTTGATTGGATTTACTGACAGTGATTGGGAAGGTGATAGCACAGATAGAAATTCCACATCAGGATATGTGTTCATGCTTGCATAAGGGCCAATCAGCTGGTCAATCAAGAAACAGAGTGCCATTGCACTCTCATCTACAGAAGCAGAGTACAGAGGAGTTGTTAATGCAGCAACTCAATGTTTATGGTTGCAGGGTTTACTTGGAGAGTGTGGCTTCGAATCAGAGTATTCAACTACCATCTACTGTGATAACCAGAGTACCATTTGAATCTGCAAAGATCTAGTTCAGAAGCAGAGAACCAAACACATTGAGATCCATATGCACTACATCAGAGAGCTTGTGCATGATGGCACCATTCACCTACTCTTCTGTTCATCTTCAGAACAAGTAGCTGATATCTTCACCAAAGCATTTTCTGAGAATACCTTCAGCAATCTCAAATCACTATTGGGGATTGCTGATCATGTTGTGAAGCATGAGTGAAGACAATATTTCCAAATTTTGTTTTACAGTCCATGTTTAAGGGAGGATTTTCCCATGTGGTTTTTGCCTCTTTCCTTGTTTAAATGGACATGCAGTATGTAAAGGGTGACTAAGCCTTGTTGCTAGGCCCTATAATTTTCTGATATATTACTCATAATTTAGGCTTAAGGGGGGGTGTTATAATAATCAACCCATAGTTAGCTACCTTAGACATTAATTTAATTATTTTTGTCTTATTTGCCTAGTTCATGTGTCCCACCTTATGCAAGTTGTCATTTACCTATCCATAGTGGTCAAACTTGCCTATTTTGACTCATGTAGTGCATGGGAAACCTCAAGGAATCAATTCTGCTTTATTCCTGGTCTCCTAGGTGCCCTTCTACTTTTTCTGCTTTATTTCCTGCTTTTTCAGTGCTTTAAGGCAACTGGGAAAGTTTGACTAGGTGAGGTTAACTAGTTTTTTGTCCTCCACATCCTCCACTCTTTTCTCCTTTTAAAATCATGTATGAGTTGTCATTCCATCACTCTTTAGCTTGCATAAGTGCTTTTTCCAATTCGTGAGCTCCATGACTGATTTGGAAACTACTTTATGCACCTATGGGGGAATTGCTTAATTTTAGTAAGCCTGCTTTTGACTAGATTCAAATTTCCTCCTCATGCATTCGAATCTCATATGTAATTATTTAATGCAGCAACCTATTATGTTACAGGGTTGGCTATTGTACACTGAGTTAATACAGTTAGTGTTCAGCTCCATTTTCAGTCTCTTTTGTGAGTGATTTTGCATGATCAATTGATAATTGTTGTGAGTAAAATGGTTCTATCACTGGGTTCAATTTCCACAAAATAAGGCTAGGAATAATGAACGACTATGGAGAAACTAGGCTTTTACACCCACTTGGTATCTAGTTTATTATTATTATTTATTAGTATTATTCAGGTTGGTCGTGGAAGGAGCCTGCCAGACCACGTTTTATGCATGCAGGGCGTTCTTATATATTGGGAGTTGTTTTAGTTTTATAAATAAATTATTACAATTAATTAAGTGTTTTTTTTTCATATTTTATTATTATTAACTACGCTAAAAATCCCACGCATAGAGAATTGAGCAAGAGAGAGGCGGCAAAGGCGTGGGTGAGACTCGAGAGAAAAAGTGGTTTCTATTTTTCTAAGTGGCCAAGTGTTTGGGAAGAGGATCAGTAAATCAGTAAGGCACGTGGATTTCATGCCCTAGAGAGTTTTTGGCCAACCAAACGAATTAATGAAACAAAATTATCATTTTTTTATGTTTAAAAACTTAAATTCATTTATTATACTAGTATGATTGAATGATATATATATATAAAGAATGGAATAAATTATATATTAAAATGCATTGAAAATATTAGGTAGTGGTCTAAGTGAATATCACAAATGGGATTATTAAAATTACTATTCTTTATATTTCTATTTTATTTTAAAGAAATTGAATGATTAGCACAATTATCTATAACGAAAGAACTTGATATGTATTAGTCCATTAAAGAATTAAACATTATTGAAACACATGATTAATTGATTCTAATGAATTGTGAAATTTTAAATTTAAATACTTATTAATAAATCAAGTCTGGAACTGAATTCCCATTTTAAATATCAATAAATCAAGTGTGGAACCTGAATGCAAGTGACTATTTTACAAAGTGGATTGAATCCATTATTAGATTGAGATAATAATGGAATAATGTTGTTGAATATGCCAGGAATTATCATGGTTCAAACACGTAGAGGTTGAGGTCGGGGTCGTGGTCGAGGTCGAGGTCAGACACCCTCACCACCAAGGACAACCTCCAGTCCTGAGATGGAGGTGATAATGAGATCCTTGGAAACCATCATGGCCACACTAAATAGGCAGTCAGAGAGGATTGTAGAGGTAGAAACCACACAGGTGAGCCGAGAAAAATCTGAGAGGGCATAGGGCCCAAGGAAAGAACCACTTTAGGATATTTCTAGACAGCTGCAGAAGATCAAAATTCCCGAGTTCTCAGGAGGACGACCGAGTAAGCATTCCAAAGCATGGCTCGAGGGTATGAAGAGGTGCTTCGCACTAAATGAGTATACCTCAAGTTCCAAGGATAGAATGGCCATCTTCCAACTAAAGGGCGATGCCTGAAATTGGTGGTCCGACCTCGAGAAACAATTGCATCTTACTCCTTTGTCTGTTTCATGGGAGTTATTCAAGGAGAGGTTCAACATGAAGTATCTTCCGGCTTATTACAGGGAACAACAGGTGGGTTCCTTTCATGCTTTGGTACATGGAAACATGACAGTGGAAGAGAATGAAGCTAGATTCATGGAACTGTTAAAGTATGTTCCATAATTGGACTCGGATGATTGACAGGTGGAGCGATTTGTGTATGGACTCAACTACAAGATCAGGGCCGTAGTATGGATGTGGAATCCATATTCAGTTGCCATGGTAGTTGAGTATGCTCTCTATGCTAAGGATATTTCAGATGCAAAGGGAGGAAACAAGTTGATAGGATCCAATCACTATGTTAAAGGGAAGGCCCCACGACCATACTTCAGAGGAGGACAATCTAGACCTCCTCCTTATGGTAACAGGTTCACCCCGAGAGGTAGCACTTCAGTTAACTCAGTATCGCAGGCTTCGTCAACAAACCATGGGAACTGAGGACGAACATAGGGAAATTCCTATAGAGGATTAGGAGGTTTTAGAGGATCTAGGGGAAGGAACACATCCCAGAGGACTCCTCCTAACAACATGCAAGCACCACCTAATGTCTCTTGTTGGGGATGTGGAGGTCCTCATTTTTAGTGGGATTGTCCTAAGGGGCAGACCAGCAGCAGGCAGAAGGAACGAAAAGCATCCATGGGAAATTCTTATAACACTCATTGGATTCATGTAGCTTTTCACAACCACCAGGAAGAACATCAGTCCACCGTAGTAGAATCCACTGGTAAAGTAAACAATGTCAAACTTAAAATTTTATTTGATCCTGGTGCAACAAATAGTTTTATTTCACCATTTGCATTAGATAAATGTGGGTTGGAAACCTGCGAGCATGATGATTTTGAATCGATCGAGATGGCTTCAGGGGTTAAACAAGCAGTAGATATTAAGGTAAGGGGGTGTCAAGTTGACTTAGGAGTAGGCACCACTAAGTTGGATGCTTATGTCACCAATTTGGGCACCTATGACCTCATTGTCGGCATGGATTGGTTAGAATACCATAGAGCTTTCATGGATTTCTATGCAAAGAAAGTCTTCTGCCTTGATTATGAGGGTGAGCAATTCAAATCCAGGGTTGAAAAAGGAAAATATCCCTCCGTTTCATCTCCGCAGTGAAAGCTAAAAGGTGTTTAAGACAAGGATGTCAGTTGTTTGTAGTTGAGATGGTGAGGGATAGTAAAGGACTTTCCTTGAATTCTTACCCAGTATTATCTGAGTTCAAGGATGTCTTTCCAGAAGAACTTCCACAACTACCTCCAGAACAAGAGCTTGATTTCATGATCGAACTAAAACCCTGTGCGGAGCCGATCTCAAAGACTCCTTATAGAATGACAACCCCTAAGCTTCAAGAGTTACAGATCAAGTTAAAAGAGTTGCTAGACTTGGGACTAATTAGACCTAGTATCTCACCATGGGGAGCACTAGTGATCTTTGTTAAGAAGAAGGATGGATCTTTGCGACTATGCATAGATTATAGGGATTTGAACAAAGCCACAGTGAAAAACAGGTATCCTATACCAAGAATTGATGACCTATTTGATTAGATGAAAGGCGCATCATTCTTCTCTAAGATTGATTTGCAGTCGAGGTATCACCAGCTTAGGATTAAAGAAAATGACATTTCTAAGACTACTTTTCGAACTCGATTTGGGCATTATGATTTCGTAGTAGTACCATTTGGTTTGACCAATGCTCCAGCAATATTCATGATCCTCATGAATAGTGTCTTTCAGAATTACTTGGACCACTTTGTTCAGGTATTCTTAGATGACATTCTTATATATTTTAAGAACGAGAAGGAGCACGAGGATCACTTGCGGTTAGTCTTAACTTGCTTAAGGGAACATAAACAATTTGGTAAATTGTCGAAGTGTTCTTTCTTCCAAAAGTAGATTCACTACTTAGGTCATATCATCTCAGGAGAAGGGATCTCAATGGACCCAAAAAAGGTGAAGGCCATCGAGGATTGGCCTATTCTGAAGAATTCCCATGAGGTGCGTAGCTTCATGGGATTAGTAGGGTATTACCGAATATTTGTGGAAGGATTCTCCAAGATTGCAAAACCCATCACCACCTTGTAGCAAAAGGGAATCCGATATGAGTGGACCAATGAATGTGATGTTGATTTTGCTGAATTAAAGAGATTGCTAACAAGTGCACCAATCTTACGGGTACCAGACATAAATTAAGACTTCATGGTATGTACCGATGCCTCGAAGCAAGGGTTAGGAGCAGTTCTAATGCAGGAAGGTGGGGTAATAGCTTATGCATCTCGTAAGTTGAAGCCTCATGAGGAGCAATATGCCACACATGATCTAGAATTGGCAGCAGTAATGCTGGCACTAAAATTATGGAGACACTACCTGGTTGGCAGAAGTTTCACACTTAAAACAGATCATCAGAGTTTGCAGTATATTTTTACATAAAGGGATCTAAATGCTAGGCAACGATGATGGAGTGAGTTCATGAGTGAGTATGACTTTGGTATCTCATATATCAAAGGAAAGGAGAATGTGGTGTCAGACGCTCTAAGCTGAAGGCCGAGGATTTTCTCCTTAATCCCCTTGAGAGTGGATTTGAAGGAGAAAGTGCTCGAACAACTCTTGGGAGATGGTTGGTATATAAAGGTAACCTCAGATATTCAGAGTGGGAAGAAGTTTGATTCAAAGTATTATGGGTACCATATTGAGGAATATGGGTTTCTACGGTATCAAGGGAGGATGTATAACCCTAAAGAAGGTGATCTCAGGGAAGCAATCCTTAGAGAGTCCCATAGGGCACATTATTGTGCACACCCTAGAGTGAAGAAGATGTATGTAGACATGAAGAATATCTTTTTATAGGCCGGTATGAATATTGATGTAGTGGATTTTGTTTCGAAATGCCTAGAATGTCAGCAAGTCAAGGAAGATCATCGACACCCAGCCGGTCTCTTACAGCCTCATGATATTCCTGAGACTAAATGGGAAGTCATTTCCATGGACTTCGTTGTGAGATTTGCCCTCACATCCTCAAGACATAATGCTATACTCGTGGTGGTTGACAAACTAACCAAAAGTGCCCACTTCATTCCAGTGAGAGACACTTATGATGTGACGGATGTAGCAAGGGTATTCATAAATGAAATTGTATGCCTTCATGGAGTTCCAAAGAAGATAATTTCTGACTGAGACCCTAAGTTTACCTCCAGATTTTGGAAAAGCATGCAGTCAGCATTAGGGACCCAACTGAACTTAAGCTCAGCTTATCATCCCGAGATAGATGGGCATACAGAGAGGGTGAATTGGGTGATGGAGGACATGCTTAGGATGTATGTTATGGATCAATAGACACAGTGGGATAAATATCTTCCTCTAGTGGAGTTTGCATATAACAACAGTCATCATAGCTCCATTGGTATGCCTCCATACCAAGCATTGTATGGGAGACCTTGCAGGACTCCATTCAGTTGGGACAGGTTGGAGGATCATGTTTTAGTCAGGCCTGAGTTGCTTCAGGAGATGGAAGAGCAAGTGGTATAGATCAAGAAGTGGCTTAAAGAAGCACATGATAGACAAAAGAGTTATGCTGATGCACACAGAACTGATAGAAGTTATGAGGTAGGGGATCGCATATTTATATGCATCCGACCGAATAAAAGTACCATTCGGTTTGGAAAGGGAACCAAGTTGTCACCTCGCTTTATAGGGCCATTCGAGATTCTTGAAAGAATTGGACCGGTAGCTTATCGTCTTGCACTGCCACCCCAATTGTACAGAAATCATAATGTATTTCATGTTTCAGTATTGCGACATTACATAGCCAATGAGTCTCAAAAGATTCATTGGAAGGACTTGCAGGTCTCGGACAAGGGAACCTTCACGGTCGAACCATTATGTATACTGGATCATAGGGTTCGACAGCTCCGTAGTCGACACGTGGACGAAATTAAGGTCCAGTGGAACAAGTATAGCCCAGGATCTACTACCAGGGAGGACACAGAGACTATGCATCGAGATTTTCCCTCACTATTTTGACCATAACTTTGGGACGAAGCTTCCTGAAGGGTGGGTGTATGTAGTGCCCCATATTTTGACATAAGCATATTTATCACTTAGACTTATTACACTATATTTACCTATTATCTGTGGACTCAACTATACTTCATAAACTATATTTTGGCATGTTATATGTGATTATTTACTGATGTTATGATGTTATCAGGATTATGCTCTAATTATGATATTATGATGTTATCATGCTTATATTTATGCTTTGATTATGATGTTACGACGATTAAAATGCCTATGTAGATGCTTTGATTTTGATGTTATGATGATTATCATTTATATGAAATTATTGTGATTATGCAATTACCATGCGGTAGTCGTCATCAGATTCATTTATTTCATAACAAAAACATATATTTGATTGTAATCCTTGATATGATGTGATATGTATGATGTGGTACATGGGCACCCATCCATGATGCGATTGATTTTATGATTTTATGTGATGAAAGGAAATAATGTTGATAATATGGACCAGCTATTGATTTAATATTGTTATGAATGCATGTTTGCATAGTGCTAACCTGCAGGGTACAGGGGCTATGTGATAGCCAAGTGTGTGATGCAAAGTATGACTTAATACATATCTTGAAGAGAGCCTTAATTGCCAAGTGATGGTATGATGACACGTACCGATAAACTAGATAGCAATGCAGTATGGTTTGATGGGGTATATACCCAATATGTTGAGAGGGATGGATGTATTTCCAATCCTAGGTCATTATGATACCCAAGGTTATGGAAGGGCAGTGCTGAGACACACTCCCCAAGTTGTTGTGATGACAATGGTCGAATTCCTGCAAGGAGAGGCTAGGTCCGCTAGTTAGCTGACTCTACCACTCTCAGGTTCTGTGTGGGAAGGTCAGTACAGCTGGCATCCACTTTGTATTAGCAGAGGAAGGATAGGGAGGATGCAGATGTAGGTTAGGATGGTTTGACATATTAGTTATTATTTTTGAGTGTTGGACATTTATGATACCGGATTAGTGATGGTAGGTACCAATCTTAATTGACTGATTAATAAGAACATAACTGTTAAATAACTCTGAATGTCAAAGAAATCATATTATATCTGTATATTTTTCTTGTTGCATGAAATATTATTTGTATCAGCTAGAATTTAGGTGTTTTGATTATAGTACATGTGCAGCCTGTGCATGTACTGGCCATGCATGCACACCTCACACCTGCACGCTAGTATGAAATATTAATTGAAAAACATTAACCTTGGATAAATGGGATGGGTTAACTAAGTAATTGTGATTTATTTAAACCTGTAAATGTACCTTATTTATTAAGAATCAATGTGCGAGGGGACTTAACAATAAACATAAACATGTCGATGTTATCATTTCAATCAATTAATAATAATACTACAATTAATTATTTATTGATTAATAATATTAATTATTATTTTATTTCTGTTATTATTATCTATTAATATTATTGTATATTATTAGTGTTTATTATTAAGTACTTATTATTAAGTTATTAATAACATATAAAAATTGACAATACTATTACCATTATTTTACCATTCAGCATAAAACTTAAACAAACAATATTGGGGTAATTTTATGACAGTTGGTTATGTTTTAAATTTAACATGTTCAATTCAATAGGATAAGCATTTAGTAATTACCCACCATCTCATCAGCGGTGAAGAATTGTACAATTCAAGAAAATTTACTTACGTACAACAAATGTCTTAAATAATCTGAACTAGTTGCACTTCCCACGAAAGAACTAAATAATACTTATTATTTTAAATATGAAGGAGGTGGTGGAAGAAGGGAAGGAGGTGGAAGAAAGGAGGGGAAGGAGGTATAAGGAGGGGGATCGAATGGTTGAAGAAGGGGATTTTTACAAAGTATTTTGGGGAGAGAATTTTTACAAAAGAAAGGAGGAAAGAAGGTGCCGGAATAGAGGGGGAAGAGAACTGGAGGAGGGGGTTAACTCCAGAGGAAGAATTACGCGCGAGAACGAGGAAGTTGCTATCGGGTTTATTGGCACGTGGGATCAGGGGCTAGGAAACCCGTTGGTTTCCTAGGGCCACCAGGTTCAATGCTGGTCGACAGGGTGGATCATCCGAATTGGCATCAAGGCTCAGATGAGGCTCAGTCGAGGGAGAGGCAAGGCTACAGGAGTAAGGATTCATGGACTATCTTCAGCTTGCTTAAAGTTCAGGTATTTTTCGGTGTAACCCTCTCGTTATTGCACAAATAAATAAATCCTGAAAATCAGAATAAGAGTAAATGCCATTTTGTTGTTACATATTTGGACTTAGTGCTCTACTCGGCAAGCAAAGCACTACAAATTCGAAGTAAATACTACGAGGCATTGATTTTTGGCTACCATGTCTACTATAGTAGTCCAATTCTCACCATTTTTGGGCATTCTCAACATTGGAAACCAATAGTTTTTCAAGCCATATGCAGTAAATACTTTGGTTAGGCCATCTTGTTTGAGTTTATAATGAGCTCTACCTTAGTATACATCCTAGATTGTTCTCCATATATATAATAGAAATGATCATGGATGTAGAAACCAACCCAAAAAGACTACAATACTTACATTGATTTTCAATAACATATTTCCACTGGGAAGAAATGCCTTTTGATGCTTCTTTGTAATACTTCGAAGTAAATAATATGAGGTATTGATTTTTTGCTACCATGTCTTCTATAGTAGGCCAGTTCTCACCATTTTTGGCCATTCTGGACACTAGAAACCAATATTTCTTCAATCCAACTGCAATAAATACTTTGGTTAGGCCATTGGGTGCTCTAACATAGTCTTCAATGAATATGGTAACAATTTCAGAGGGATGTGCAGACAAGAATGCCTTAATCTCTTTCAATGCATTGATAGTTGGTTCTTGAAAGATTGACATGAGGTCACAACACTGCCTTCTAGTGATAATGTATGCTAGCTAGAAAATGAAAAACAGTATCTGTTTACTCACATAAGCTGTCATGTTATAAAAATTTCCTCTAAATGAATGACATAGACAAACATCATTCTCAAAATCATACATGTCTAGCATGAGGTCTCTTACTCCATTTTGCACAAAATCCAAGCAGAATCAGGCCTTATGACCAAATTAACCTACTAAAAACATAATAGACAAAACAATGACTTCTAATACAATTCCAAAGCCTCCTTTAATTGTATCTATCTACAACTATATATTTAGTTGTTGAAGACAAATAAATATTTATAAACAAAGATCATACATTGAGTTGACTTGCAATACTATCCTGTTGATTTGAGGGTGACAACCGTTGAGTACCCATGCAAGATTGTTCTCCAATAATAGAAAATGAATTGTGAGTAGTTATCCATGAGTACTTGTTGAAAGGTAGACTCCCGATCTGAAACAAAAGAAAAACCAGTAGAAAATCTCTAAATTCACATTTCCTCAATTTCTTATAATCCCCTGAAGCCTAGCTTCGATGTTTTCAATTAAAAAGTTCTCCAATTTCAAAATCCATAAAATGTTGTTATGTTCTTAATAATGATTGCTTATTATACAATTTTCCATTTCAAATCCTGTAATTAGAAAACGCATCAATCAGCTATTACATTTTGAAGCATTTTTATTGTGTTGTCTAGGTACTATCAGCTGAATGATACTTCTATGTTGATTAATATTTTTAAAGTTGTAATTACCATCAGGTTCGATGACCATTTATGTTCTCTTCTGTAGAACTCATCTAATGTTCTTCGACACATATAGATTATTGAAAAAAGGAGAGTATTAGTAAAGTACCTTAGATTTTGGATTTACAGGTTGTATACGAGTGCATCTTGGAAGGAAATCCGTTGCCACAACACAGGTTTCACAATGTAACCCTGCTACAAAGTCTCCATTCATCATGTATACATCATGAACCTGACAACTCAAGCAGGAAATTGAAAATTCATAGCTTGTTGACTTGCTAAATTTCCTCAAAGGTATATACGTTTTAGTTTATTAAAATAAAACTAGAGACCCATATTTCTATAAGAAAAGATGAAGACAAGTAATCATGCAAGTAATATCAAAAAACAAAAGTTACCAACCTGACAATTTCCATTGGAACAAAGAGCATTTATTTTTCCTGAGAACACTGTTATGAGGAGGACTATAATTTCCAAGCATATATCCATGTCAACAAACTTGCCATGTTACCAACCTACAGGGCATTTTTTAGTTAGAAAAAAACAGTGATTCTATGATTCCCATCCAAAAAATGAGAATCTCTAGGCGATCCCTCATTTAAGGATTCAAGAAAACTTGAATATGGAAGTTAAACAACAAAACTAACTAGCTACATAATCAAGTTACCGATCTTATATCAAAATGAACAATACACATTTAAATAAGAATTTTAACACAAATAAGGGGTGGCGGGTGTAGAGGGGGTGGGGTCGTGTATAATATCGATAGACAGAAAGTCATGGAATTTGCATGGGGTTGGGTATAATTACTGACAATGAAGGAAAAAAAATATTTGCAGTCCTTCAATGACTTGCTATTCATACAAACAAAGGTACTCAAAAGTTAATAGTGATTAGAGACTCAATGGTGATTATTCGATCGTTACTCTCTTGAAACCCCTAACCATAATTATGGGACTTCGTTTCAATCAAATTGCCTACTTCTAAGAATTGTGAGTGCTAAACACTGAAGTCCCATAGAAGTCCCTTTGGAGATCTTGTTCTTCCCCTCTATTGTCCCAAGTGACAACTCCATTGGCTTTACCTCCTTTGGACTCCCTGGAGCACTCAAGGAATGTGTTACTGACCTAGCTGTTGATAAATATGATAATGAGATTGTGGAAGATGTTACTACAAACTTTAGGGGGATACTAATACTGGTTTCATTATAGAGTCCATGGGCAACAGAGACCTAGATAACAAAGGTGGGTTTGGATACTGAGGTCCTAAATGGAAGTTGTAACAACGGGTCAATGAACGACCCTACCTCGCAGGTTTTGAGCATGTGACCTCCAGGAAAATAACACATGTTCTTAACCATTAGGCCCACTTAGGTTCTCTTTGTTAAGATACTATTGTTAGGTTGTTATTATTGTGATTATATTAGTTTGTTGAGCAACACACCTACAAAATTTTGAGCAAAATGAAAAATATAGGACTTGGAACTAATTTTTGAATAGTTTTTACTTATCACTGGACTCTGAGATTTGTCTTCCTACAACCATTTATATTTTTTAAACCTATGCTAGTACGATTTAGCTGCACCTTTTTTAAATACAAATTCTAACAATTATTGTGCCAAAAAATCAAGTCTCGCACAAGTAAACAATTTGAAATATGGTGTTCTCACAAAAGAGGTGGAATGGAATTTGAGTAAATTGAAATGGTAGAGCCTTAAATACCATTATGTTTTGGTTTAGTTTAATAACTAATTTGGGAAAACAAAAACAACTTCTCGTGCAAAAAAGTTTAGAAAGTAAATGTATTGAGCTAAATAGGAGGGCATTAAATATGCAGAATCCAGTGAAGGGTGTGATTTAGTTGCTCTTAATTGTAATGTAGATTGCAGACCAGTTCATGTTGTCATGAACTTAAGTCATTATATTAATTGAACCATTGTTTTGGAAAGAAAAAGAAACGTCTTACCAACCGCGTATTGGTTCATCGTTGAAGTCAACCTACTGTTAAGGAATCCTCTACGATCTTGTTCTAGTTGTGGTATGTCCCAATTGAATGGAATGAATTATAAAATGACAGGACCATATGCAAATCCCAACAAATTTTGATGTAATAATACCTTTAGACCGGGCACTTGAACTAAAGGAAGCCTGCTCTTTGCACTGGAGCCCCTTGAGGTATGTTTCTTTAAGCATTTCAATATGGATACATGCATTAGAATAGGTGAAAGGGCCTCTGCTACATCCCTATCACATTATTACTGATCCATATGACCAGCAATGAAAAAGAAAATGCAACAATTAAAGCTATATCAGTAAGTCATAAACTTTGCTTTTGAAAGGGGGAAAATTAGAATAGCAGTTCCTGCTCCTTTAGAGCCACTGAGTAAGTGGCTATTATAATTAAAATTGATCATAAAGAATGGTCCTAAACCTTGGGGATATAATAATACATTCAAAATTTGTGTCAATTAATATGTCCACCCTTTATTTGGGAATAAAGACATGAACAGAATGCCTTGTCTAAGTTAACGAATTGAAATAAATAGATATATATACCTCTGCCCAAGGCATTAACTAAAAGTCTCAAACTGTTGTGGCCAATGTTGCTGGGCATGTGGCTAATTCCAAACAAGAAGGTAGGGTCCTAAACCTATGGTATACAACAATACAGTCAATTTTTTTTGTCTTAATTAATATGTCTACCCTTTATTTGGGAATACAGACTTAAACAATATGTCTACCCTTTATTTGGGAATAGAGACATGAACAAAATGCCCTATCCAAGATAAATAATTGATATAAATATAGAGATAGATACCTCAACCCAAGGAGTTAGCTGGAAGTCTCAAACTATTGAGGATAATCTTGTTGGCATGTGGCTAGTTCCATGCCAGCAGGTGCCTGGTCCGAGATATTAAATATTCCATCTAGAATGCGGAGAAGCATTCCTCAAGTTTCCATACAGGTTTTTTCTTGGAAAATATATAAATACACAACTCACGCTATTGGGACAACATTAGAACAAGAAAAACAAAACTACACAACTATACAGAATAGACCCAATTATATGGACATATATATTTTATAGCATAAATGATCAAATTCATCAAGGTAAGTTTCAATCAAATAGATATCAAGAATAGTTACACAAAGGTGTTCACAATAACATCTAGTGTAGTATATTACTGTAGAAAACCAAGAACAAATCACATAGATGTCTTTCATTAAAAACTAATAATTACAGGTGTGTATCACTATAGAGGATAAAGGAATTCACATAGGTGTGATTTTGATCATATAAGTGCACACAATCATAAAGAAACAATCCAATGGAATTTATGCAACTGACATGTACTCAAAGGATACTCGATAAAACATCCATTATACTAATGGAGGGTTCCAAACTTGCAGTAACTCTATCATAAGGTTGTCATGCCCGCAACTCCAGAGAAGATCCTTCTTATAGCTTATCTTAGAATAACTAATCAACTAGTATATCCCAATTGAAGGAAACCCATCCATCCGTGACAAAGAAAAAGTTGGGAGAAAAATAGAAACAAACATCGAGAATTGTTTCTACAAATATCAAACACAAGTGTAAAAATAACAGAACTAGCCATCCGATGCCAAGCAGGTTATCTTCAAGCGGTTAACTTAAAGCACTTTCAATGATTAGAACCAGGTTCAAAACCCTCAAATATATGGCACCCAATTCATGTGGTCAACATAGTTAACTAACACATCTGTGAGGGTTTAAATCTTGACAATTTATATAGTCCACAAATGCTCTGCACCCCAAGGGATAAAGTCAGGTGCAAAAGTCCCAGGAGAATGTGAGGGTTTTGGACAATTTAGATATTCCACGGATTCTTTGCACCTCAATGGATAAAATGAAGTGCAAGTCCCCGATGAATTTGATTAAATATATACTCCTGATATAACACCTCAGTCAAGCTCAATAGTGTCTATGAACAAACCGGCTTTACAGTTTTGTCACTTCGCACATATTTTAACGCGTTATCCATCTTATGATTTACAATTTTATCCATCTTAGAATTTTATCATTTCACACACTTCAAACGTAATGACTTACAGTATTTTTTTCATTATTTTTTTTAAACCATGGGAACAACAACTTCCCAAGAGTATATTCAACAACATGCAAGCAAGATATATCAGTAACTTGTGAATTAGCAGGGGCCTTTATGTCTCAAATCCCACCGAGCTGAGCCTCTGTCCCAGGGGTCATCTACCCTTCAAGCCTTGTCACAATGGGACCATGAGCAACCCTTCAAGTCAGATTTTTTCATTATTTTTACCAAATCCTTCCAACTACACAAAGGACTAAACATAGAACCCTATTCCATAAAAAGGGCCATATACCCTTAAAAAGGAATAGTTTTGATCCATCTTGAGATATAAGGTTATTGTGATCTTGTTACTTGATTACCATTTGTGTTTGTATTTTGAGGAGTTTACACAATATGCTAGTTTGTTGGGGAAAAGAGACTCGATCCTGTCTTTGGAATTTCACCAATTGTATTTGCCAACCTAAGTGAGGGACATTGTAGTATAAGTTCTTGTAGTTTAATTTATATTGGTTTGTAAAATAAAGGTAACTTGTTTAGCCAATATTGGCAGTATTTATTATTATTATGGTTTGCAAAAGTTTCAAGAATACATATATTGTTAGATATTATAATTGTGCCATTGTTTGCAACTAAGTAGAAAAGTATCAAGTTAGTGTATGTATTTATGTTGTGTATTTGGTTTGGAGGAGTTTAATTGTCCTCTTTTTAGTATATTTGTTAATTTTATGAAATCATTACTTTCTTAGAAAAAAATTGACTTGTCTAGTTTTTTTCATTGAATTGTCTACCATTGGTATCTGGCAATATTGAGTTATAATTCAATTAGGTTCCATTGCTTGAATTCTTTGAAAATCCAAGCAATAATAACAAGGATCACTAGGATTGTTGTAGGTGCGATGTGTTTTCAAAAGCAAGAACTTCATACATGTATTGTTCTATCACAAATGTTATTATAAAATAGAAACGATCATATGGTTGAGTTCTTCTTGGCCTGGTTTATATTAAAATTTGAGTTATCTTAATCATGAGTAGGTTTTATTTTTAAATGTTTCTTGGATCATAGTTATAGATCGCAATTACCTTCTCCTTTTCCTTTGTACTACGGTATCAAGTGTTATGTTCAATATTATCAAAGTTGAAGTCCTTTATGCAACTCAATATATTTTTCAGTTTTTGATAAATCAATAAATCCATGTCAACCTCAGAGCAGGTCAAATGGCTGAATTAGATATTAGAAGAACTAAGGTATTGGGAAATTCAACAAAATTATTCAGTGCAAATTTCGTTCATATATTGTTTAGAAAGAATTTCTTGCTTTGCACAATGCTTCCATTGATCTTCAGGCCTTATGGAGAGGTATTTCATGTTCATGTATTTGTAGGCTTGTTGGTTCTAAATTTTTTTGCATTTTGAGTACACCTGTTGTTTCTTGGAATTGTTTATTTTTTCCGTGTTAAATCTTGTGAAATTACTATGTACATTTTTCAGCTATTTCTTTTCTCTTTTTAGTGAACAAAAAAATTTATTGCTTAACATTTGTTGTTTGTAGGTAACCTTACTCACAAGATTTATAACAACATGAGGAGGGAGTCTGCTACAGTGTAGATACAGAAGCACATGTGCAAATATAAAGCTCAAAAATCTCACAAGAATGTGCAGTGCAGATACAGAAGCACGCACATAGATAGAAAGCAAAAGGATGCTAGGTTGAACCTCCATTGAAGGGCGCATTTTTCTGTCGAAGCAGAATTTGATTCCAGACATTTTCAGTTTTTGGTGCAGGAAATTAGGGCTTTTCACAGAAGAGGAATTTTTGAGTGAGATTAGCATAGGATTGATCTACTCATCAAATTCAAATTATAGAGACCAAGTTCAATTTTTTTGGTTGAATGAAACTCCAGGAAATTCAAACCCTAGTTTGACCTCGGGCCTGAAAAACCCTAAAATACTAAAACTGATAAGTTTTGGTACATTCGCTATATCTCGGTATTGAAGAAGTATCAGGGGATGAAATTTTCATAGGGAAAATATAAAATCCTAATTTACCCTGTGTAAAAAACTTAGCCTTAGATTCATATATTTTGGGAGATATGATTCCTCCAAATTAGGGTTCCAGCATCTTCCAGGATTGATCCCTAAACATGAAACCTAGGGAGAATTGCTATATCTTTGGATACAAAGGTCCAAATTAAATTTCCCAAGATTTTCCAAATAGGAAACGGACTTTACTTTCTGTGGTAAAAGTTTCAGATCCTAATGATGAAACAGGGACACGTGGCAATCCATACAATTTCGCTATACTGAATAGTCCTGAATTAAGTCACAGTGGGAAAACTATCATACTTACCAATTGGTGAAACCAATTTTGATAAAACCTATGGTTTTGGAAAGAAGATAGAAAAAGATACCTTAGTAACAAATTTCAGAGATACTGCAGAAACAGTATCATGCATTTATGCAGAAGAAATTGGAAAACTAGGGATTCCTATTCTGGGAGCTTCCCTCCACTTTTTTCAGAAAAGGAGTACATTGGACAACTCACCTTGAAGAGGCCCATCTTTATATCCAATGAAAATTTTGAAATTTTATGTTTTGAAAATTAGGGTTTCTCTGACAAACCCTAAATCAATGAGATCTAGAACCAAGACAGACACCTCAAATTGGTAAGATCTAATATTTTGCTATTTACATTTGAGGTTCTCATTTCAAGATGACTAATCACACCATATTGATGACGAGCTTGGTGAAGCTAAAAAATTATGAGCATGGAAGTGTAGGATTTCACTAGTTCTTAAAGAAAATGAATTGGACACCTACATAAGTGGAGAGGTTCCAGTTCTAGAGGGAGATGAGCATAAATCCTTACACAAGAAGTACTTGGTCAAGGCCAAGAAGATCATTGCTGATTCAATCAAGGATCACCTTATACCACAAGTGTCTTCCCTAAACACACATAAAGAGATGTTTGATTCCTTGACCAAGCTATTTGAATGGAAGAACATAAAACAGAAGATGACCTTGAGAAATCAGTTGAAGAATGTAAAGATTTAGAATGCTGAGACCATACAGTCATACTTTACAAGGGTATCTCAAATCAAATAACAACTTGAAGCAGTGGATGAAGAAGTGGAGAATACAGAAGTTGTGATAAGCACCTTGAATGGCCTCCGAGGATCATGGGATTCATTCATTTGAGGAATGTGTGCTAGAAGGAAGTGATCATTTTCAGCAAACTCTCGGAAGAGTGCACACAAGAAAAATCTCGACTCATAATAAGAGAAAGAGAAGATGGGAGGAACTGAAGATAAAGTGCTCACGATTCAAAGAAGATCCCTCAAGCGATGAGGAATATGAAGGACTCAATTCTCGAAGAACCTCTTATCCATCTTAGCATTTGGATAAGAAATGATGTGGTTAAAAATGAAGAAGATGTTGAAGCTGAAGGCTCAAGAAGGAGTATACCCACGAAACAAATAAAGATAAGTATTTAATTGTCATTTCATGATATTGTTTTGTTATGCATTTGTTTATATTCAGATGATGTATTATGCATGATAGAATGTTTGCATTAATGACAGTATACTACTAATATGCATGTGATGTGTAAGTAGCTCATGGTGCTATAGAACTCTCCATTGCTACTTATATAGAATGAAACCTCTTTGCTCACATATTGGATTAGTGCACAATATCAATGTTGTCCTAGTAGAGATGGATGGCATCTAAAAGTTTCTATAAGATATGGATGAATGTTGTATTGGATAAAATAGTTGCATGATTATATCTTGATGCAAAATAATTTTTCATTATGAATATACATTATGAAATGTTTCTAACCATACAACTAATGCATTTGAATTGTAGGAAATATTGCTTATAATAGCCTACAAGAAAATAAGGACGAGACTCGTTCTGAAGAACAGGTGATGATAGTTCAAAAAATAATACAAAATGAAGAATAGTATGACAGGTCTTCAAGAGGCCTCAGAAACAGTGCAGTTATGTAACACTGTTGAGTGACATTATTGATGTAGAACCTTCTAGCTATGAAGAAGTAGCCAAGAAGAAAGGGAAGGAGAGTACTAGTTCAAGAAGAATGATGTCTAGGATGCGGGATCAAGACCTAAAGAGAAGTCCATGGGATACAAGGCAATATTCATAGCACGAGGCTTCTCATGGAAAGAAGGCATAGACTACAAAGAGAAATTTGCAGCCACTAGAAGATAAGACACATGACAGGAAACATCATGTGTGTAAATGAAAGAAGGCCTTGTACGAGATCAGAAGACACCCATGGGATAACACATACATGAGGAGATTGAAGATCACCTAGAGTGATGAAGATATTAACCTTTGCTACAAAGTTGAAGATGAAAGACTATAGAGGATGACAAGCTCACAGATGGGTGCGAGAAGAACTTTTGAAAACTTTTCAAGATAGAGGATCTTAGTATATAGTGACCCTATATGGATACATAGAACATTAGTAGCCGAGGAAGCTACTTGTCACTCCAGTACAGAATATTTCAATGCATAGGGTACGAAAATCAGGGGGTGGATGATGCTTCACTTTAGAGGGAGTGACTGCAGAAGACCCTCAGGTTCGACATGGTATGTCAGGATGGACATATTACTGATGACTCTAGGATTTACTGAGAGGTTGAAGGTGGAATACTAGTGATGCTCCTATTATATTTTGATGACTTGTTCTTGATAGAAAAGAGGAACTCATTAAAGTTGCAAGAAGGACACATGTTGCTGAGTTCAAGATGAAGGACTGGGATGTGATGCACTACTTTCTAGGCATGGAGATGTGGCAGAATGTAGATGGAATATCCCTGGGACAAGGGAAGTATGCAGTAGAGATCCTGAAGAGATTCATGATGATGGACTGCAAGGCCATGACCACACCTATGGCATTGAAGCTGAAGCTATTAAGTGATGCTTCATCAGAGATGGTTGATGCTATGATGTATCATTAGATGTTTGGTTCCTTGATGTACCTAACGAATACGAGACCAGATATTTGATTTGTTGTGAACACATTGAGCCAGTTCCTGACAGATCCAATACATGTTCACCTGATTGCTGCAAAGCATATTCTGAGGTACCTTAAGGGTACGAATGATTATGGTCTCAAGTATGAAGCGAATCAAAAGATTAACCTAGAAGTTTATGTTGATTCAGATTGGGTAGGCAGTGCCATTGATAGGAAGAGCACTTCGGGATGCTACTTTAGTATGGGATCAAGTGTGATCTCTTGGTTTAGCAGGAAGCAATCTTGTGTGGCACTGAGTATAACCGAAGGAGAGTATGTTGCAGCTTGTTTGGCTAGTTGTGAGGCAGTGTGGCTAAGGAAGTTACTATCTCATTTGTTTGATCTCCAGTTGGATACTACTTGTACATATTGAGACAACCAGAGTTGTGTGAAGTTGTTTGAGAAACCGGTGTTCCATGACAAGTCGAAGCATATCAAGATCAAATATCACTATATCAGGGATATGGTGCAGAGAGGAGCAATGAATCTACAGTATGTTGCGATAGACAAGCAGATAGTTGATGTGTTGACCAAGTCATTAGATAGAGTGAATTTTGAGTAATTCAGGGAGAAGCTTGGTGTTCTCCAGACTGAGGTTCCCTCCAAAGGGAATTGATGAGTCTGTGAGATTTTCTGACATGGTTGTTGGATGTGTTCCTCCCATGGTCAAATGTAAGTGAAGAGCCATTTCGATGTGACTGTGGGATGTGTTCCCACATGATCAGATGTAAGTGCAGAGCCATTCTAATCTGACTGTGGGATTTGTTCCCACATGATTAGATGTAAGTGCAGAGCCATTCTGATGTGACTGTAGGATGTGTTCCCACATGATCATATGTAACTGTAGAGCCTTTCTTACATGGTCGTTGGATGTGTTCCTCCCATGATAAGATATAAGTGCTGATCCTTTCTGACATGGTTGTTGGATGTGTTCCTCCCATGGTTAGATGTAAGTGCAGAGCCTTTCTTACATGGTTTTTGGATGTGTTCCTCCCATGGTAAGATATAAGTGATGAGCCTTTCTTGCATGGTCATTGGATGCATTCCTCCCATGATAAGATATAAGTGCTGAGCCTTTCTTACATGGTCATTGGATGTGTTCCTCCCATGATAAGATATAAGTGTTGAGCCTTTCTAACATTCTTGTTAGATTTCTTCCTCCCATGATCAGATGTGAGTGTTGGGCCTTTCTGACATGGTTGTTGGATGTGTTCCTCCCATGCTCAGATGTGAGTGTTGGGTGGGCCTTTCTGACATGGTCGTTGGATGTGTTCCTCCCATGGTCATATATAAGTTTTGAAGAATATGAATACCTACATGGAGGCTAGGTATACAACCATCATGAAAAAGGGCTGGTTCTGTAGAACTTCTTATGATGAGTAGAATTGAGAGATAGCACCATTTGTTCGAGATAGCAGAAGCATTGACGATGATGATACAACTATGATGATCCAATGATGATCCAGTAGTGATGATGATCTAGTGATGATATATACTTGATGATGGTTAGTCATGATCCAAACTTGATGAAGATTTGGTGATGATCTAGACTTGATGATGATCTAGAAATGATCTAGATTTGATGATGATCCAGAGAAGAAGACTTGTGCTAATGAATTGTGTCAAGAGAATACCTTCCTAGTTAAGAGGGAGTGTTGATGTATTTGTAACTTCGGAATGTATTCACTTGTATATCTTATGTATTGTACCCCGATGTTCCTATCAAAAAGTATCAGTAATGTAATTGACTCATGTCATACCTTGATGTTCCTATCGGGAGAATCATTAATGTAAACAAGTCATGTAAAGTAATAGAGGCTAACCCTCCTTATTGATAAAGGGTTAAAGTCCCCGTAGTTGTGGGGCACTAGGGTTATTAGAATCTCCTAGAGAAGTCATCCCTAGTGATTTAATGTCAAGTCAGGTCATTAGTACCCTAGTTGTGGTTACTTGAGCCTACATAACTGAGTTAGTACTACTCAAGCCTACATAATTGATTCAAATATTAAGTGAACGAAAGAGTATAAATAGAGAGTGAGCCTCTCTAATTATAACAAACACACTCACTCAATTGGGGCGCATGAGTGAGAGAGGAAGTGCTGGCACAAGTGAGAGAGATCAGCTATGGGAGATCATCTTTATGTTTTTGGGTTTTACTTTTTCTATTGGTGCTCATTCTATCTCTGAGGAAGTTGCAGGGTTTTCTCCTTTATGGTTTCCCCAAGGAAAATTCTTTGTGTCTCTTGTCTCTTGTGATTATTGTTGTGCATGTTATTCTCTTAGATAAGATCTTAAGTTCATATTGCTTAAATGATAAAAATATAACAATGATGTTCATTTGTATGATATCATTTTCAATGTATAGACCATTGGGGTCTTGTTTCATTGATGTTTGAGGTCTTCTATAGATATTTATATTGTACCTTGATTGAAAGAATGTATGCTATCCACATGTGTATTGGCCATCTGGGTTTTTTTGCATATTGTTGTGGTGTTCTTAGACACATGTTCTATTGTATCGGCCGTCGGGAGGTATCTATACACTAGTGTGGATGTTATATCAGAGTTCTTCAGCTATCATGTATGGTTGTGATGATTCTTGTGGTGATCCGGGAATCTTACGATTGGATTCCGTCACATGTTCTCGACATTTTATTCATTTGATTTAGTGAGAAGCGGTTATTCATCGTCAAATTCCATAAGCCGAAGTGTTCTTCTTATTTGCAGCTTTGGTTCTTCTGGAAGTTGTCATTAAGGGGGAGTAGTAATGACTCCTTCCTTCCTTAGTGTTAGTGTGGGCCCTTCTCCCAGCCATTATTAAGGGGGAGTGTTGGAATATATTATATTCCTTGGAAGGTAATAATGTCTTTGTATTATGTCGAAAGTTTTCTACAATCTTATGTAAAAGAGTAATACATTTAACGCATAGTTATATGGTGTCGTGTTTACTTGTGTAGAGTATTTGTCCATGGTATTGTATTAAGAGATGTTATTTTGGAGAATTATATTATCCCACATGCAATATGTGAGAGTAATTCCTCCTCATCTCTTGGTATATAATAGGATCAAGTGAGTCTCTACATAATCATGCATTCTTGATGTGGTAGTTTACTATTGTGACACTATTGTACATCATCTATATTCTTTGGGGTATTTGTGCTTTGCTCTCTTGTAAGATTGGAGAAGACATTCTGGAGATAATAGAAGACTACCTTCCCGTGAATGTAACCCATTAGGGTGAACCACGTATATCGGTGTTCTCTTGTCCTTTTCTTTTCATGTTCTTATATTTTATGATATGTTGTTGGTTGCTTAGATAGGTTAACTAGTTTAGCTTGACTCTACTATTTTAACATTATATAATTTTTATAAATCAGTTCCTTTAATTGCGATTTTAGTTCATTAAGCTCCAGTATGTTCATCCGGTAAGGATATTTTGAGTTAGGAACCACACCAGGTACCAACTCAATAGTGAAATCCAGCTATCTTTTCAGAGGCAATCCTAGTATTTCCTTTAGAAATACATCTGAATAACCTCTCAGAATTAGCATATCTTCTAATTTTAGTTTTCCTTATTTATTACTGTGTTCTTCATTAGTTATAGTTACAGCAAAAAGCTCTAAATACCTTTCGAACAACCCTTTTTAGTTGTAAGGAAGAAATCTGTCTGATTGCTATTTTCCTAGGAAGATTCCTTTTACTGTTACCATTTCTCCTTTGTTATTTAAACAGGTAAATGTTTTATCTAAAAAATTTAACACTACTCGATGTTGTTCCAACCAATCCATTCCAATTAATACATCATAAGAGCCTAACCGAACTACATTCAACTTTACAGAAGTTTCAAACTGATTCATAAATAATGTACAATTTTTCACAAAATCAGTTACTTTTCTTTTTTCTCCTGTAGCTAATTGAATCAGCCATGAATTTGTGAATTTATCTACTAGTAATTTAATTTTCTCTACTAAAATGGGAGAGATATAATTCAGGCTATCCCCTGGGTCAATTAAAATAGAAATGGGTTTATGGTTCAACATACCTTCTACTTCCACCATGGAAGTCTGATATTTATCCTGTCTATTTTTCAATGTTGCATTGATTATGGGCATCCCTCTCGCTAAGTCACCGACCATTAATTCTTCCTACACAGCTTGAATGTTGTTGAATGTATTATTTATGTTAGGGAAACTGATGCATAGTGAGGTCCCTAGCATTCCCAACATTTTACCTGTTCCTTACGTTCATTATTTTTAACATAATTGCTGTGATTATTTGTAAATTATTTATTCCTTGTGACAATAGGGTTTTGCTGTGAGTTACCTTTTATTTCCTTGAAAATTTTTGTTAGGAATTTTACGTGAGTTATTATGTCCAAAATTTCGATTAGGTGTGAAACCTTTCTTTCTTTGTTCAAAATTATTAGACCTTTTTTATTTCCAGTTTGGCATGTTGTCCCTTTTTCGGTTCTGCTCATAGCAAAAATTTGCTTTTCACATGGCCTCTTCAAGGGTCTTGGGATTATCATACTCAATTCTGTCCTCAATATGAAAAGGTAAACAACTCAGAAATTATTGTACCTTAGGTTTTTCATCAACAATATAGGGCACATATTTCAATAATATCATAAATTTACTATTTAACTCTTTCATACTCATGGTTCCCAACCTTAAGTCATAAAATTCTTTATCCCGTTCTTCATATTATTGCTCTGACAAAAATTTCTTTTTAAAAGTGCTCCAGTTTATATTCTTCTCTTTTATTCCTTTAACTTGTTTTATGTCCTGCTACCAAATGTCGGCTGTTCCAGTCAAGTTATAAATTGTTATTCTTGCTTTTAACTGATTATAATAGTTATATCTCTGAAAATACTTTTTCATTCTAGACAGCCATGCTTCGACTTCCTTTGTTTTTTCTATTTTGCCATTAAAAGTTGGTGGTTTAATCTTTTTGAACTCTCTAGAAATCTCTTCATAGGACTTGTACTTCTTCTTCCTATAGTGGTAATTTCTCTCACTACTGTCACTAGAATATTGTTGTTTCTTTCTGTATGAGTTACCGTTAATTTTAGAAGAAGAACTACTTTCCATTTTAGAGTAATTTGACCTTTTACTCTTATGTTCGTAGGATGTATTGTCGGATTCTATCTGTTTATCCTTTTCTCCATTAGAAAACTTTTCTAGAAGTATTTGATTCAACTCCTTCTGAGCTCTTAATATTGTCTCATTTTCTCTCTTAACAGTGTCCATTTTAGTTTTTAAATCCTTAACGATTTGCAGCAATGCAAATGAATTATTGGTTATATCTTCTTTAGCAGGTTCTCCTTCAAAGTTATTTTGTTCATTTAATGGGGACCTCTCTTCAGCATACTCTTCAAGTCCTTCCATACTTGCAAATCTAATTCAAAAAATATTTTGAACACCAACATTAAAATCATAAATAAGTATTCATAATTTCTTTTTATGTTTTGTTTATGTGCGCTGAGCCACTTCAATCCTAGTGTTTGAACGTGTGCTTTGATACCATAATGTAATATCCCAAAAATTTCACAAAAAATTTAAAATTTTTTGAGTGACATTTAATGTTAAGTCATTGCCCAAAAATGCTAGTTAATAAACAACTTCAATTTCATTAATCAGATAGATTACACTACAGGACATGATGTTAAGGAAACTTAGGAGTTAACACTCTTGGCTGACAGTAACTAAAAGGTTACAAAATTACCTACTAACTTATAAAACACATGTTACTAACTGTAATCAATATATAAATATTTTTCAGTCTTGAAAGTTAAGGAGATATAACCTTATTGAATTCAGATCAAAAGTTTATTTTCCAGCGTGTGTATGATTATGATAGTTGATTTGTTTCTTTTTTTTATTGAAGGGGCTTGAGGTTAGCCCGAGGCTTACTTATCTTTTTCAAATATAATGCAGACTTGATGATTGTACATGATTTTACAGGTAAATTTTCCTCCTAACTTACTTTGTAGTCTTCAAAGATTTAATATCTTATATCGTAACCTGGAAGAAATTTTACCTGGAAAATCCTCTACAATCATCGAGGCTGCATTAGCTTTGAAAAAGATAAGTAATCTCGGG
Source organism: Pseudotsuga menziesii (assembly GCA_001517045.1). NCBI lineage: Eukaryota > Viridiplantae > Streptophyta > Pinopsida > Pinales > Pinaceae > Pseudotsuga > Pseudotsuga menziesii. Next base: position 133,930 of record LPNX010626445.1, read on the forward strand.
AAAACCTCAAGCCCCTTCAGTAAAACAAGAAACAAATCAACTATCAGAATCATACACATGTTGGAAAATAAATTTTTGATCTGAATTCAATAAGTTTATAACTCCTTAACTTTCAAAATTGAAAAATCCTTATATATTGATTACAGTTAGTAACATGTGTTTTATAAGTTAGTAGGTAATTATGTAACCCTTTATTTACTATCATCCAAGAGTGTTAACTCCTAAGTTTCCTTAACATCCTGTCCTATAGTGTAATCTATCTGATTAATGAAACTGAAGTTGTTTATTAACTAGCATTTTTAGGCTATGACTTAACATTAAATATCACTTAGAAAATTTTAAATTTTTAAGAAAATTTTGGGATATTACTGAGTGGATAAAACACACTGATGTTAGACTTGTTTTCTATTTTGAAGGTATGTAATTTATTTGGATAATATATTGATAGCGTCTGTATTTAATGGACCAATATTTTTATTGATAAAAATGCATGGTATGAGTTCAATGAACAAAAAATCTAGTCAACATGATGAAAGCACATCTAGGATTACAAAGAAGGAAAGTTGTTTTTAAATTTTGTATTTAAATTAATTTTGTTTGAATTATCTATAAATTTCACTAATATGTATTGGTTAATGTGCTTCATTTAGAACCAAAAAATCAGGAAGCTCGATAACATTCTTACCAATCTAATTCCAGAAGAGCGTAACATGTTGATGGAAAGGTTGCATAGAGATGAATGGGGTGAATAAAAAAGAAGTCAATATGAATTATTTCTTCAAATTTGAGTAATAATGTACTTATGATTATTCACTAATATGTTTTAAATAATCTAATTCACTTATCTTGAATTTTATACAAGGAATGATAGCAACATATGGAAATATCATCATAAGAATTTTTTTATGGAAGATGCAAATGATGATCAAATGGTCCTTAGATAATTTGGAGCAGCGTTGGAAGTTAATAGAAAGAGAAAATAAATTTATAATACTATGAGCGATATAGTGGAAAGAACGTGCATACATACTTTTCACTTACAAAATATAAACCAATCGAATGATTCCAAAAATCGGGTCATATGTAAACTACAAGAGGTGTTCCAAGAGAAATGGTCAGTGAGACATGTCAGACTTGAAATAATGAAAACATACACCAACAAAAAATAATCATTGAAAAAGTAATATTCATAAACATGTTTATGTAGAATATCTATGTATAACTACTATAAGGCATCATTCCCTCAATACTTTTAAAACATTTGGCTACATAACCCAATTGATTCAAGTGGCTCGAGCATTGGTAACAATTCTAGTGAAGAATGATGATCCATATTTAATTTTGATGTCAATGCATGTTTTTGTACCTTGTTGTATATTTTAAAATAATTGTCTATGGAAATCATAAATTTTATATAATAATGTACTAGATAATATAGTGTTCGAATTGAAAAATAATGGGTTAGCAATAAGTGTAACAATTACGCACATGTTGATATTTTGATAATTGTAATCTCTATGTTGTACTATTTTGTATGTCAAAGGAATTCTTATTGATATATAACCAGCATAGATCCATCTTAAACTTGTACCTACTAAGCTCGAAGAGGGATCCAATTTCTTGAGGTGTAGTCTTTTTTTTTTATCTTAACTTTTTTACATTTTAGAGAAATGTACACATAAATTTGGTTGGATATATGTTGGCTTTATTTTTAATTTATTTGATAAGCTAGCATGGAATTTTTAATTACTTTTCATTTGGTTTTATTTTTTTATTCTACAAGCTGACATGAATTTAATTTTTTAACTAATTTTTATTTTTTTTAGTGTTACGCTACGTACATGACGACATATCTCACATAGTGGGCAATAGAGAACCTCACTACTCTCGGTGCAATAAAATAAAAAAATTTATTCTATTGCATTATCTAATGTTATTTGAAATGGTACATTGGTAATTAAATATATGGATGATTAAATATCACAATATATGCTTGCATCTATGATATAAGAAATTAATCCAAACAAGCCCAATAATTAAAATTGAAATGAATAGTACTATAAAAAACTATTTCAATTTCAAATAAATAATGGAATGAAAAAATAAAAAAATAATATAAATATTTGACGGTAATATTAGTAGTCACTGTTCAAAGAATCATATGTGGTGATTTTGATATTTGATGTATCTTTGGTGTGTATATCCGAACACTAGTAAAACTCACAAATGAAATCATTAAAATTGAAATAATAGTATTATAAATGATATTTCAATTTAACGTGAATAATATCTATATATATATTTGATTACAATGTCAATAAGCATTGTACGAAGAATCATATGTGGTGCTTTTGGTAATCAATGACGCATTGTTGCGTCTACGTGAACTCTATTGGTGCATTTATGTAAATTAAACACAATTAAATTTTAAAATAAAGATTTCCACGTGCTAGATGGCTTCACTAGTGAATTTACATTTGTTTTTCACACCGATGCATGTTAAAGGTTTATATGCAATGATAACAATGAAAACATATTTGAATTAGTGCTTTATATGTGTTTAAGCACCTTAGTGCATTTGATTTGTTTAAATGTACTAGGTTGTTTTGATAGATTATAAGTACTGGTGTGTTAGAAAATTGAATGCATCGGTGCACTCATATCAATCGATCGTGCTGGAAAAGATAAAAAAAAATCTACAGTGCATATGATGTGGCATATCATATCGGTTTGTTTGCTATGTAAGAATGCATTGATAAGTATAATCTATATACAATCACTGGTGCGATGTTGAAATTATATTATTTCCGATGTTCATTCTGTTTGAATGCACCAGTGCAGATAATTTATATTAAATAGAACCGATGTGTTTTGTTATGTAACACATCAGTGCATCGATATTGAACTAAGCACACCGATAAATAGTCATCCTCTAACACATCCAACCATTGGGATTTTTTTAGTTACAAAATACATTTGTTATAACCTCCGTTAAAACATCTGCTACCATTGGTGGAGGTTGTAGAGGAATATTTTTTACTTTTTTTTGCCAATATATAACACTAAAATCCTCTGCTATCACCTCTGATAAAGGATATTTTCCTTGTGTTTCTTAGTCCTTATCTATGATAATAAGTTCTTGAAACACCTTGGTAAGATTAGAATGTGTTGGTTAGGACCATATGTAATTAAGTATGTGACAGGACAGGGTGTTGTACATGTTTAAAAGTTGAATGGGGAATTGATGAATGGTTTAGTCAATGGAAGTTAGCTGAAACTGTATAGGGACAATCATACTCTTCTTGGTAAAGCATGAATAGAGCAATGATATCTAGTTGCCAAATGTAGTTGAAATGGAAACTGGACACAAAAAAGAGTATGAATGTAGAATATGAATGCATGTTGAAGTTAATTAGAAGTGTAGATATGTCAAAGCTATATTAAAAAGAAGAGCGGTGAAAATAAATGCATTAATGGCGGAAAGTGTCATCTCATAATAAAGGAACTGCATCAAATGTTGGACAAGACAAAGTTGTGTGAAAGGATTTGTCATTTTTAGGTGAAATAAATGATAGGTATTTGTGCAAATTCTGTAGAATATCTGGTTTGATACACTAAATATAGAATTAAAGTGCTGATAAGATAGGTGTAGTGGGGATTTATCCCATACTACATGCAAAATCACCTACCTTAGATCAACCAGATCTAAGGGAAGAGTTCATGGTGCAAGGGATTTTCTCGACCTGGATGTGCAAACAACCAATAACAAAATATTTTTTAAGATTTTATGATTTTTACTCTAACTAATAAGACAAAAGAACAAGAATACCTTTAAACTGGGCCAATGTGGCTATTTGAGGAAATGGTTCGTAGGCTCTCACGATCATGATATTTGTTTATCTCCAACAAGGGTTGTCACCGGGAAAGGGATCAAGGATTACATATAGTGAACTCAACATGCAACGTGGGATAGTGTGGGAAGTGAAAAGGTTTGTGGAATTAAATAAATTAAGTAATTTCAAGAATGTAAATGTTTTTTTGGGGAGACGTTCACAATGTGTTTATAGGATGATCCAAGGTTTTCTTACCCATGGTATTGAGCCATGTTTTTCATAGTGTATGGTATATATCCATGGTTTTTGACCCATTCAAATTTTAGGGGTTTTGTTGCAATAAATGCCTAACTTCCCTATATTTACGAGGGAACATATATTGATGCTTTGGACCAATTTTTGTGGAATTTAATTGTGAAGGTTGAAATGGAGGACATAATGGTAAGATTGTGATGTATAATTATGGTTTGGACCATAGAGAGACATGTTGACAATTTTTGGTGTTAACAAATTGCCCCATGATGTGTGAGGGAAAGATCTCATCGTATGGATGACAAACATCATAAGATTAAGGGAGAAATGGTGACAATGGTGGAGAAACTGGAGGGAACTATGGAGGAGTTAGAGGATGCTCATTCTAACTGTAGTGGATTTTTATTTGTATTAATTCTAAAAAATATATGAGGTACATATAATCTCATACATATATATGGTTGAGGTGGGCATACCCATGCTCGTATCAATGTGTCAATATACAAATGGGGATCAAGTCTCAAACAATGGGAGTTGATCAATATATACAACTGGAAGTACATAATGGTGGCCTCAATGGGAGGATGAATAAAAATACTGATATGAAGAACCTACACATAGAAACAATGGCATTCTCTTGGAATGCAATATCACAACAATGGATTCCCTGCTAAATATGAAGGTGTACACAATTGTATGGACTCAATGACTGAGAGTCAGAATCTCGAAGGTACAATAAATGACATCGGATATTGTAGATACATAGAAGTATGATATTGAGAGGATTTTGAACACTGTCACCAACACATCCCGGAGAACACAAGAGACATGAAACTGTATGGGTCCCAAAATAGACTCACAATTGTGCTAGATTGAGGTGACAATCGGGGTCTTTGGCCAAATAATGAAGGAAACAATACCCTGTATGAATTTCAATGGTGTGATAATGTAGTTGAATTCAAGCACGTGAGACACAACCAACCCAAAAGGAACTAAGGAATCCTTTCAAGTGGTCCAAGGAACTCATCAATGAGGTGGATCAAACCAAGATGCAAGGACCTCTGGGTCGATCCTCTAAAATATATGTATTATTGTCGATAGAGGGAGACCTACAACTACAAAGGAAATGGTGTTTCCTTGATAGAAGCATGAGGGGTACAACTAGAGATATGGAACAATAATGAGATTGAGACATTGAAAGGGGAATAGGGGATGGGGAGTATGGGGACTCAAACTTCCTTTCTTCAAATTATAACGATAGAGTTGTCCTAGCAATATATGATACTAACACATGGGATGGAATTGTAGCTATGGAACTGAGAATATGACTGCAATGGAAGATACTGGGGGAAGGTACTGTATAAGTGATATTCAGGGGATCCAAGGGAGATTCATAATAAAGTAGTTTAAACAAAGGAGACCCAACGGGGAAAGATACCATAATGGGGGACTGTATGTAATATATGTGGGCATTGAAAGGCACTGTTTAGGCCTTTTTTATAGTTTAAGGAGCTTGAAGAAGGGATACAAGTATGCTCAATATGATATTATCTCGTAGATTTTTGTTGAGCCGAAGACAGTAAATGCTCAACAGTGTTTTCATGTTTAGAGAGTCTAAAAATAGGAATAAGATTCCAATGGGTCTATTTTTTATACAATAGTATACTAAGTCTGGAAAATGATAAAAGTGTACAAAGGAGAACTCTCTTAGCCAAATGGCGCAGAGAGACTTTTTTTTTCTATACGTAGTCCAAGTAGGTCGAAAAAGGTTAAACCTATATTGATTAGATGGTCATTCAAATACTTTTATGATCATGACTAAAACCAAGTTCACTTGACAATCTTTTCTTTATGACAGGGACGAAAAAGGGCTCAAACACAACCCATAGGTGATTTTTTTCATAAGTTACAGTCCCAAAAAACATAAAATGATACAAGGGGGATTGTTTCTAGATGAAAGGTGTTAGGGTGGTCTTTTTCTGTAATTAGTCTACATAGTCCGAAAAAGGGGTAAACAAGGATACATAGACACCCTTTGAAATACTTTAACAAGCGTGAAAGGAGGAAAGAGTGCTAGGAAATGTTTTTATTTTTTAAGGAGTTAGAAAAGAGCTTAACATAAGCTCTATAATGATTAGTGAAGCAAAGAGGAAGTGTTTGATGAACCGAAAGAGGTGATGTTGGGATTGGATGACAAGAAGAAAAAATAATAGTGGAACACTGATGGAGCATCCTTGCGAGATAGTGAATGGGGGTAAAATAGTGTAGAGTTTGCAGAATGGATGGAGTGGAGGACTCATGAACATGCCAATACATAAGGGAGTTGATTTGCTTGGTGGCACAGGAATTGAGGTAATACTGGTAAATGGACCAAAAGAAGATAGGGATAACATGAGACATGAGTCCCACAAGTGGACAAAGGGAAGAAAACTGAGCCCAGCGATGTGAACAACATGGAAAAAATATGTGGCTGACTATGTGGAGCAAAGAAAAAGGAATTGATCAAATGAAGGCCTATAAACAAGGGGGGACCACATGACACATGTCATTTTCACTGCTCAATCTGGAGGTGGAGTGGAGGTCCCCATAGGAAAGCTGATGATATATTCCAACTAGACTGATGGTTTCATGATATCTGAATTGCAGGTAAGATATCTCACCTAAGCCGTCATTTTCAGTGGTTTATTTTTTTTATTTTCTAATTCTGGGGGCCCTCACTGAGCCCAAAGGGTTTTCAGGTTTGGGTCTCATTTTAGAGGGAAAATATATGACCCATGTTGCACCTATTGATTAGATAGGCACAACTGGGTTTCACTTGTCGGGGAGAGAAGCATGACCTAGGTCATACCTATTCAGGAGACAAATGTGACCCAGTTCTCCCCTGTCGAGTGTTTTTGCAAAACTTGGGTTGCACAAAAGACCCGACAAGAGTGACCTAGACCAGAATGGAAAATTTTGTTGTACTGGGTATGAATGGTACATTTTGGAGGTGTAATATGCCTTGAGTTGGATAGAGGGAGAGAGACATTGGAGAACTGAGAGATTAGGTGGAGGGGAATGGTGTAGTATAGGATACACTTGCTTGATGTGGGATGTTGAACTTCTTCCATATACCTATGATTTGTTCAACAAAGTTAATGTTGAACAAGCTAGTGAGATTTTGGGATAGAGATGCAGAATGCTTAATCATACATGGTGAGCAGCTCGAGATCACCCTGCAAGACATGTATTTTCTTACTTGCCTCCCATTGCTGGGTCCTATTGCTAATATCTCACCAAAAATCCTGAGGGAGGTTTTGATGGATGAATTGTGTACTCAACATTGTTATGTCAAGGTGTATGTGCATGCATCATACATATTGGCATGTCACATGAGAGTCTAAAGACTCATGAGATGGTGTTGCAGATACTGGGATCGAAAGGTCCTCACAAGATCTTAGGTGACCAATTACTAATGGTCAAGAGCATGCTGAGGGGAACCTACTATGGGTGGGACTAGATGTATCTAATAGTGTTTCAGCATGGGATGAAACATGTTATCTTGGCAGATGGGGATTTCTATTTCCCTTCCTTTTTGTGCCCATTCTTCTTTGAGAGGTTATTGACATGGAAACCACATATGGAAGTGCGTGACGGAGGACCACACAAGCCTCATGTGAGGTGGTGGTGTGATATTATGATCAGGGAGGGAGGCGGGCTTGGTAGGTCATTTCTTCACCCTGAATATTTTTACACAGTGGTGGAATCTTCCTATACTCATAGAGGACTATCCATATGCTATGATGGACTACCGAAGAGATATTGAGATACCTCGACCTCCAGGATAGGTTTGGGGACCTGATGGTACATATATATGACTCTCTGTAGCTTCATTAATATATAGTTTAATAGAATAGTGGTATGTAGATCATACATGTGGTACATACTGATGGCATATTGTCTGCACATGAAAATGTGGGACGACACCCTCCAGTGGGATACCAGCGACAAAGGGGCAAGTTGGAGGGGTTAGATCCACCCTCTCACGTGGAGAGGAGGTGAAAAAGTGCTACATTAGACTCATTATGGATGGGATCATGTGGAGTTGCTATGGGTGGTAGTACCTAGACAACGATCTGATCGCCACATGCTACAAATATCCTGTGGATTGGATCACTTTGATGAGGAGGATCACTGTTGTTGTTAAGTATGTTAGAGCAGCGTCACACGAGGATATGCCCATGGAGCAGGAGGGCTTAGATGTAGAGGAGGGCACAGAGGATGACAAAGAGTCAGAGGAGGATGAATCATATTAATGGCTTGTGATGCTTCCCCCAATGCAGTTGAGCATGGGGAATTTCGTATGATATGCATGATCGAATGGGAAATCCTGTGGAGCTTCGCTTTTTGTACATATTACGATGTTATGATATGAATGTATGTGGATGCATATTTTTGTATTTTTATATTTTTTATGAGTCTTGTTGAACCGCAAAAAGACCACATTTGATTCATCTTTCCTATACCATTTATCACCTTATTCCTATCTTATCCTTCCATAAAACCATTAATATTCACCACTTTCATAATAAATATGGGTTTATATTACCATTTTCCAAATCATTTATTTTTTAGTATTTTGAGTGAATTTGTGGCTAATTATTGAGAAAAATAACATATTTTCATTATACTTTAAAGTTGGATGAGTTTGGTGATGCTTACAGGTGTATTTGAAGACTTTAACAAGCTCAAAAGTGACCACCTAGAATCAGATTCGAATTTCATCCTTAATATGTGGGCCAATTTTAAGGAGAAGACCATGAACATGTGGAGAGAATATTTCATCCAATATTTGTTGGAGGATTTGAAGGGATGAGTTGTAAATTTGTTGAGGATTTGTAGGAATAAGTTGAAAGAATAGTGGATCTATAATTATGATCAGTTATCTTGAATTAATGTATAAATAGGAGGTCTCTCTCCTCATTTTGGTTAGAATCCTCTCTAGTGGTTTGGTAGTAGAGAATTGGTTCATCTTTTAGATAGTCATGGACTTGATCCTGTTGTAATAGATTCCATATTTTAATAGATAGTTTGATCTCTTCATATTTTGATGTCTTGGTTATGAATTAGTTGTGTTGATTTTATGTGAGCTCACAAGTTAATGTTGATTATTTTCAATCAGTTTATTTCATGCAATTTTAGTCTTTCTTTACCAAGTTAATTTATGCAATTTTCTATTTTCTGCAATTAGATTTATTTTTATGTTATTTCTTTTTTTCATAACTTAGATTCAAGTTCAGCTGTAGAATAAGTGAGTAATACTCTACCCTTGCATATATTTTGTATGTACCTCACAAGTTTACGCTCTCTCCGGGTTGACAATTAAATCGTTGGATATAGGTTATAAATCGTTTAATATTTTCCCCAACATTTTTGGCGCCGTTGTCGGAGAGGTGCTAAAAGGGATTAGAGTTTAGATAGATAGATAGATTACTTTTACATTACACAGCAAGGGGGAGGGGAAAACAGTAAAATGCAAGGACGACTTCACTACAGAATTTCTGGAATTTCCATGGTGTAATAGCCAGACACATCCACTATAGTGGGGTGCCCCAAAGTCTTGTTGTTCCTTTGTTGTTTTTGCAAGCGTGCTTATTTTTCTGCAAAGTATTTACGTTTCTTGCAAGAGTGTTTTTATCTTCTGCAAATGCGAGTTTATTTTTATGCAGTTTTGTAGTGTAAAGTTTTGATTTCTTTCATTTTTGGGGGCTAGCCTTTATTTCATACTAACTTGCTTCTAACTTTGTATCTGTTCTTTTTTTTTTTGTACAATTTTTTGTGCACCTTTTTATTTTTGTTTTTGCACTCGTTTTGTGCTACTGTTTTTGTGCTTCTCATGTACTCATTTTTTCTAGTACTTGATTTGATTTCAGTCAAATGATTTTAGGATGAGAATAAGTCTAGATCATCTCTCTCAACTCCTAGAAGAAGTAGGGATCTCCCCTTTCCAAGAAAATGAGATCTTGATAGTAGCTAAAAGATTTACTACTTCTCCCGAAGTGAAAGAAGAATCAACATTTGAAAAACCATGCATATCAAATGAGGAGCACATGTTCGAACTAGAGATTGAAAGAGAGGAAGAAGGAATCTCAGGTGATCAACATCCTAAAGAATATCTTGCAAATGGAAGCTGCACCGAACGATGGATCCAAGTAAGTACTAGTTTAAATCATTTTTGTTTCTGCTTTTATTTCATTAACTTACATTTTCAGCACTTAATTTCACATGTTTTTATATATCTTAGATTTCATTTTCTAAAATTAGATTTGAATGTCTGTTTAGTCTTGTTAGATAGATGGTTACACTTACAATTTTCCTACACTTAAATGATTATAATTTTTCATTTAGAATAGAGTACGTAGGTTTTAGTTTTTATTTTTTAGTTGAAAAATAACTTTGTTTTAATTTACTTTAATGTTTCTATTTGTTAAAATTTTATTTCTAAATTACTATTGTTTTTATGTTGGTTAGAAATTAAAAATAATTTTAAATATTTTAAATCTAAATCTTGTTTTAAATCTTGTTTTTAAATCTTTTTATTCTGAATATTGTTTTAAATCTTTTTATTTTTATTTTTCATTTAATAATTCTTTAGTTATTCTAGAAATAAAAATGGAGTAAGAATTAGTTTTTTTAAAGTAAATTAATTAATATAAAACATATATATATATATATATATATATGAGTTTGTATTAAAAATTATTTAGATTTTTTTTATCTTTTCTAAAAGTACTTTTAAAATCTTTTAGTAGGAATAGTATAAGAAACCATGTATATTTATTTTTGTTAGTTTTTCTAAAAAATCTTTTTAAATAAATTGCAAAAGTTATATATGAGTTTGTATTAAAAATTATTTAGATTTTTTTTTATCTTTTCTAAAAGTACTTTTAAAATCTTTTAGTAGGAATATTATAAGAAACCATGTATATTTATTTTTGTTAGTTTTTCTAAAAAAATCTTTTTAAATAAATTGCAAAAGTTAATTAGGCCTATACATATTGAAACATTTTAAAATTTTAAATATTAAAATATAAATTTAAACATCAATATATCTATATAATAATTTTAAATACAAAACCTATAATTTTTTAAAATAATAGATATAATAAAAAAAAACGAAATAGGGTCAGTGCAAGAAGATGATGGACCTTTTTGGCGCGTTAGATGCAATAGAAACCTGAAAAATTAGGCATCCCTCAACTTACTTGGATTTTTTGAGATACTTATGCAAAATATCTTGCATTGAGTAAAAAATATGAAATGTAGGAAATTGAATCACCTTTCCGAATATATAACTTTTATGTATCGAAAATTTGCATAGCTATGTCAAATTTCATTTTTCCTAACAGGAACTTTTTATTTTTCAGGGAAATTATAAGGTATATGTTTTTGTGGGTGCAGCCTTTGAGGGCCTAAATGATCGAATCAAGCTACACAAGTTGACATCCATGTAGATAACCCATAGCACTAGTGTGGCATTATTTTTTGAAAATTAAATTAGTAATTTTATAATATTTTTATAATTGTCTAAGTGAGAAAACCTTGAAAATGGTACGTGTTTTGTGGGTGCAGCCTTTGAAGATCTTAATCCAAAAATCATGAAATGGGGTTTTGATAGAACGTATAGGTTAGTGTCTACTTGTGCACCATACAATTTTTGTTTGAAGTGATCAAGAATTGAAAAAGTTATAGAAGAAACACTACCAGTGTTTTTTTTGAGTTGAGGAGTGATGACAAAAGATAAATAAGAAAAAAATAGAAAAAATTATGTATTCTTGTTAAAATTTACATATTTAGAATCTGCAAAAAAAACCATATCTGTTTCTAAAATCTCATAAAAAATGGAGGTGTGCAGCACAATCAGATGAACCGTTAAACATGAGCATATTGAAAATATGGATATAATGTTGAATTTGCCATGGTTTATCATACTCCAAGGCACATGAATGTTTCATTCGAAGAAAAGTACAAAGAAGACACATAGGCATAGGAATTCCACGAAAGCATGGGTGGAGGCTCGGCCTTATCATTTGGAGGGAATAAAAATTTGAATTTAACAATACGCGCGCACGATTTAACACTACAAAACATGTGCGCGTTATATAAACATAAAACACGAGCGCGTTATGTTCATATAAATCGCGTGCGTGATATGTGAAACCAAAAAAATAGCGCCAACATAATTTTGACATAATGCTTGGGATCATAATGCTTCTATTCTTGAAGTTGGTGTACACTCCACATATAACATAAGGTTTGTAGGTTCATTAATCTAAAATACATCAAATGGTATCACACAAATGATATAGAATGTGTGTGTATACTATTACTACTAGAAGTATTAGTATTAAACTAGTTACTAATTGTACACTGATTGGTGATGGAGAGAGGGATCTGGTACATAACGATGCCTAGGGATTTCCACTAGTGACCTACTGCAACCTCTTCCATAGCCCTAATGACCTGCTACAATTTTCCAATGCATCATGTCTCCAGTATCATGCCAATAGAGGCAACCTGAGCTCCTTCAATGGCGACATTTGATGCTCCCACAGGTGCTTTATATGATACACAAATAATAAATCCCTCTTGTAGTGAAATAATTCATCATCATCATCATCACCTTCCTCCTCCTCCTCATCACCATCGCCATCATCATTATCCTCATCATCATTATCATCATCCTCATCCTCATCGTCATCATCAGCTTCATCATCACCATCATCATCATCATCAACATGATCATCATCATCACCATCAACATCATCACCATCATCATCGCCATCGTCGTCATCATCATCATGAACATCGTCCTCATCACCATCGTTGTCACCATCATCATCATCATCCTCGTCATCATCATAACCTTCCTCATCATCAACATCACCATCACCATCATTATCATCATCAACATCACCATGATCATCATTATCATCTTCATCATGTCCATCTTCATCATCATCATCTTCACCATCATCACCTTCATCATCGTCATCATCATCATCATCACCTTCATCATCGTCATCATCATCATCATCACCTTCATCATCGTCATCATCATCATCATCACCTTCATCATCGTCATCATCATCATCATCACCTTCATCATCGTCATCATCATCATCACCATCAACATCATGAACATCATCATCATCATCCTCATCATCATCATCACCTTCATCATCGTCATCATCATCATCATCATCATCACCGTCAACATCATGAACATCACCATCGTCATCCTCATCCTCATCCTCATCATCATTCATCATCATCATCATCATCACCTTCATCATCGTCATCATCATCATCATCATTCATCATCACCATCAACATTGTGAACATCATCATCGTCATCGTCATCATCATCAACATCCTCATCATCATCACCATCAACATCATCCTCATCATCAACATCATGAACATCATGAACATCACCATCATCCTCATCACCATCAACATCATGAACATCATCATCATCATCCTCATCATCATCACCATCAACATCATCCTCATCATCAACATCATGAACATCATGAACATCACCATCATCCTCATCACCATCAACATCATGAACATCATCATCACCATCCTCATCATCACCATCACCATCCTCATCATCATCATCACCTTCATCATCATCGTCATCCTCATCATCATCATCATCACCATCAACATCATGAACATTATCATCACCTTCCTCATCGTCATCCTCATCCTCATCCTCATCATCATCATCATCACCATCAACATCATGAACATTATCATCACCTTCCTCATCGTCATCCTCATCCTCATCCTCATCATCATCATCACCTTGAACACCATCATCATCATCATCAACATGATCATCATCATCACCATCAACATCGTCAACATCA
>LPNX010626475.1:7500-48897 GCA_001517045.1 Pseudotsuga menziesii
TAAGGTAGACATATGATATTTTTATAATTAATATTTAATACTATTTATGGCCAACATATAATATTTTTTATTATTTTTTATTTGTTAGGAAAGAACATTACAACATCTTCCCCATACATGGTTTTAAAACCATGTGCAAGGCCCTCCTAAAACCATGGGTTGTTTAGGAGGCCTTGCACATGGTCTTAAAACCATTTGAAGACCTCCTAAACCATGTAAAATAAAACCAAGGGTTGTTTAGGAGGCCTTGCACATGGTCTTAAAACCATTTGCAAGACCTCCTAAACCATGTACAATAAAACCAAGGGTTGTTTAGGAGGCCTTACACATGGTTTTAAAACCATTTGCAAGGCCCTCCTAAACCATGTACAATAAAACCATGGGTTGTTTAGGAGGCCTTGCGCATGGTTTTAAAACTATGTGCACCACCAACATTTTTTGGGGATAACATTTATTTTGGAGGATAACTAAAAGTTTTATTTTTTATGGTCACATTTACAAGAGAAACATTACATAAAGTTACATAAAGTTACATAAAGTTACATAAAGTTACAAGATCTCCCCGTACTGAGATGTAAAGAGTCTATACCGCTTAAAATTAATTCATCATTAATTAAATAAATTGTAATTTTTAATAATAAATAATATCAATCCATATGTAAATTTAAAAGGAGTTTCCATATGTGATTTTAAAAGTAGTTTAGAAGGGGATAAAAAATATTTTTAAATTAAATATAGTATTTTTTTCATAACTTCAAAGAGTTTAATAATAAATAATAAATATCCTTATGTGATTTTAAAAGTAGTTTCCATAGGTGATTTTAAAAGTAGTTTAGAATGGGATAAAAATATTTTTTAATTAAATATAGTAATTTTTTATAATTTCAAAGAGTTTAAAATTACAATGTAAAATTTATGGCTTAATAATTATTTATGAGAACATTTGTATAAGAGGGAATTTGCTTTGTGTATGTATATTAGCGTAGATCGAAATCCAAGGCTCTATCAAGCGTCTAGAGGGGTCAAACCTCTTCTTAGGTATTGCACTCAATGGACTATCAACTTTGGTGTGTCCTATATATAGCCATTGATTTGATTCAAACCAAAAGACACATCTTTTTATTTAAGGTCCACATATAATATTTTTATTATTAATATTTAATATCATTTATGGCCAACATATAATATTTATTATTATTTTTTATTTTGTTATGAACCAACATTACAACATTTCCCCATACATGGTTTTAAGACTATATGCAAGGCCCTCCTACAACCGTGGGTTGTTTCAGAGGCCTTGCACATGGTCTTAAAACCATTTGAAAGGTCCTCCTAAACCATGTACAATAAAACCATGAGTTGTTTAGGAGGCCTTGCACATGGTTTTAAAACCATGTGCAAGGCCCTAGTAAACCATGTACAATAAAACCATGGGTTATTAGAAGAATTTGCATATGGTTTTAAAACGATGCACAACCATGTGCAAGGGCAACATTTTTTTGAGCATAATTCAATTTTTTTTTTTAGGTAAGAACATTACAACGTCTCCCCCATATTTTGTTTTTTTCTTGACCCACATTTTTTTTACGGATAATTAAATTTTTACTCTTTTATTGTTTTGTTAGGTAGGAAGATTACAACATCTCCCCCATATTACATTGTTTTTATGGCGGACATTTATTTTGGCCTATAATTAAAAATTTTGTTTTTATTAATAAAAATAACATAATGTTACAAAATCTCCCCAATACTAGGCTATGGCGTAATAATATTTAAATTTAAATTTAAAAATGTTAATAATTTATTTTAAATCATCTTCTTTTTTAATTTGAGATAATTTAAAAACACAACATGATATATCACAAGTACCCAGGCCTATTATCATTTTCAGTTTATTTTTCATGATAAGTTCAAATCAAACAGTAAAATGGGCAGCGTCCATGATCCATTTTCAAAATAAATTTAAATCCAATTTATCATTTTAATACAACTATAGGAGTTTTAACTTTTGACTATGATCCATGTTGCTTTCATCATATCCGCGCTATGTATCATGGAACTCGATCAATATCGAGAATGATGATTTCTGTAAGCAATATATGTGCTCCATTAATTGTACATCACTAAGTCGAAATCATTTCTAGGATTTAGAATATTAATTTTAACGTGGTCAAATAATTTTTTTCCCTGTGTTGATCCATATATGGTAGTGGCTGTTACATACGATTTTCTTGCAGTAATAATTCTTTACGATAAAACTGGACCTCCCGTTTGATAATGGATGTTAAATCCTGGTAAAAAGGAAGGCAACCAAGATCAATAACAATGTCCTTTACACCCCTTCAAATTCAAAGGAGCTCGAACAAATTCGATCAAGCCGAAAAAGGTCGCATCTCAGATCATTCATTCTTCATCAGCTACCCTAATGGTAATATATTATATTTATTCTTTTAATTCATTTTTGTGTTTTGCACTGAACGTGGTTAATACACGAACAGGCAAAGTATGCAGACAGCTGGTCGGCCTGCTACACCATCCAAGCATGCCGGAATTAGGGAAGCTGCATTTGTATTAGGTACCCTTACTCCTTAAATGATTTCATGGAGCGTTGTAACTCATATGAATATCATGAGAAATAAAGATTTCAGAAGGAAGAGACAACATAATATTTCTGAATGCTAATTGTGTATTTATGCAGGGGTAGAGGCTCTGGAGAATATGGCATTTGCTACAATGGCTAACAATCTCATCACATGCTTCACTATCACTATTATTTTTTGCCAACATGTTACAAACATTATAAACATTACATCACGTTACAAGATCTCTCCCATAATATTCATTATCACTATTATTTTTTGCCGACATGTTAGAAACGTTACATCACGTTATAAGATCACCCCATATTGGGTTGTAGACAGCCTCTCGGTGCAATAGAATGTCATTAAAAAATAACACCTCAACAAATTGAATACCAAAAGCTTTTAAGATTAGAAAATATGACTTATTCATTACTATAATATAATTTATTGATAACTTTACTAAAAAACCAAAAGACCAAAGCAAATATCATCTTTAATTACATTTCAATCTTTATTTAAAAATAACTAATAATTTAATATTTTTAAAAATAATTCATTTATTTTAAATTTATTATTCATTTAGCATAACTCCTTTAGCTTTTTAAACTTTAAAAAGTCTTTTTCTTCTTTAATATATCATGCAAATAGAAAATAACATAACCATCCCAGCTAAGGAAAACATGAGAAAGTAAATAAACTTTTATATATATATATATATATATATATATATATATATATATTCAATTAGCTAGTTGAATCATGCTTCTTCCTAGAAGTAATCATGGTCATTCATGACAAACGGACATGTCTTGGATTTAAGAAGGGTACGTCCCTGCTAAGGGTTCTAATTGAAACATATTGATTCCCTAACAAGTGATTTGATTCGTTTGCGCATAGGGGTCTCCTTATCTCTCAAAGAAGATTCTTGATTCCCCGAAATAAGAAGACATTCAACAAGGAAATAAGTTTTTACTGGAAAATGATACTAGTGCCTAGGCCTCGAATTTGGACTAGCCACAAAACGTTTTTTCATTTATGCACCTATTTGACACTAAAGTTTAAGATGAACACGTCAACAACTAAAGTTAAAAAAATATTTAAAACTTTTATTTGATGTTTATGAATTTAGATGTCCTGTCAAAAATATTAATACCTATGATTCCTACTGTACCCTAGCTAATTACCCTTGGCCATTGGGTTGGGCCCGCTCTTGCACTATCTGCATTACTCGTATTTATCATTCCCCATTGCATTGAGTCTTGCTCGTTCAAAAAACTATTGCTATAATGTGTTGTGTTTTGTATACTTGAGTGTTGTGTTGTGTTTTGTATACTTATGTCAGGTTTCTCTACATTGTTTGTAATTTCTAGCTGCCAATAAGAGGGTACAAAAAAAATTAACGCTGAGTGAAATTTACTAAACCGTAAAATGATAGGCACGAAAAAATTGAGATCGTCAATAAATATTCATTAACACGCACAGGAACATTGAAATTCCAGTCCTACTAGTACCTATTGATTGTCCACATTTCATGCTAAGTTAGGAAAAAGTCAAAAAGGAAAAATAGATTCATTGAGATTATCGCTCCAATGATAGCAAGGATCTTCCTATACTTCCAACTTGGGAAACCATTGGAGCCATCAAAATAACATCAGTTCCCATTCAAAGAGAATTAAATGGCATTAAATACTAAAATTTGAACAAATATTTCTTTGGAAAATATATTGTGTCTCAGTTTGGATAATATGCTAAATAGATCTAGAGGAAAAAATTCACTAGATATGCCAATCCTAAGGTCCGAGCTGTACTTGACCATAAGGAAACTAGAGAATTCATGCATGGTATTTATAGCGAACCAAGTAAGTAGAATTCTCAATATCTCAGCTATTTTATGTCAAAACTGTTTGAAATCCTTTGAAGTGAAGTAAGAGTTGTATGTTGAGGAAATTTCAACTCAAAATGGGCATCCTAAAAAAAATTAATAAAGTAATAGTTAAAATAATAAAATAATATTTATTGATTTTGGAGGAAGAAAAGAAAAAAAAACTACTTTTTTATTTGTATTGTTGGCATATATCCCCGTGTTTTTACTCAAATTTCGATCAGGAGAGCTCAATGAATGAAAAATTAAATTCCGCATCCAACGAATACGCACTTGACATACTTTTGACGGACCCCGCTACTCCAAAAACAAGAAATACCTGAAAAAACATGATGATGACATCACGATCACATGTGTTTAGGTATTTCTTGTTTTTGGGGTAGAGAAGTCCGTCAAAATTATATCGAGTGAGTACTTGTTTGATGCGGAATTTAATTTCGCATCCAATGAGCTCTCCTGATCGAAATTTGAGTAAAAACACATTAAGATATGTCGAAAATACAAACAAAAAAAGTAGTTTTTTTTAATGATACCTATCCCCAAATTTATATTAAACAGGTATTTAAGACCTATACGGTATTTCAAATTTAAATCAATTTCATTGGCTAACACATGATGACATGGAATTTGAATTAGAGTTAAAATGCCCATTTTGAGTTGAAATTTCCTCTAATTATTATCATTGATGTCAAATATGAAGTTGATGTACTGAGTGTGAAATTCATGCTCATGTATGTTTTATATATGTCTATATAAATGTGTATTTAAGTTCTAACTTGATCATAAATGTGCAATAATCATAAATATAGAAGAAAATTGAAAATGGCATAGATGCACAAATAATGATTTGTGTGGCTAATGAATAAAGAGAAACACAACTGTGTGTAAAACTCCCACAAAGAATATGGTATATGGTACAAATATTTGTAGAGCAACATAACTAATAAACCAATGTGGGAAAAAGTCCCACAAATATGTTGGCATATGTGAGTCATACACTACACAAGGTTAAATTGTGGAAGCGCGCCGATGAAGATCCTAACTTGTTAAAAAAAACAATATAATGGGGCGTTATCCAAAGTTAAGGGACTTCACCCATTGGACACATCTCTTGAGTCAATAAGATTATAAATAAGCAAGAGATGGATGAGGTGAAGTAATCTTGTGAAGAATAAAGATCTGAAGTAACTATTTGGCAAGCTTCGGAATTTCTTTGATGTATCAATCGCTCATTGATCACAAAGACTATCTTTATGTAGGGAAGTTGTAGTGCACAATTCAATTAGTGATGAAAAGTGAATAAGTGTGTGATTGAAGTAGATACCCGTATTTTGGATGTACGAATTTCTAGCTTAGTAAAGATGTAGATCATAGTGCAACAAGTGTGACTGAGCTTGGAATGCAAATTATCTAAGAAGATGTAGATTACAGATATTTTTGCACATCGTGTTTTTGAGAAACTATCTATTCAAACACAGAGACTCATACATAGTTCAAATAAGTTACAACAATTGTAGATTATGAAGATAAGGTATTTTCTCTATTTGCAAATTTTTCTATACAATCATATTTCATATCATGGAGGTCAGAATGGGCAAGGAGCAAGGGGTTGTAGCCTCCTTCCAGTTAGTCCTAGAGAATACAATTACGGTGGTATATCGACATCCTTTTTGTGGTGTAGATAAAATTCAAGGGGTCATAGCCGCCTTCCAATCGGTTCCAGATAAAAAATAGAAGTTGTTGCTACCATAACCAGAGAGTGGAGTTTTCCACTGGTCATATCTTGAAGCCACAAGTGTTGTTGTAATTGTAGCTTCGAAAGATAATATGTTGTATATTATTATTGTATATTGTTGTACCCCTTCGGAGATTTTTTCCCTTCGTTTGGGATATTATTGTTATGTCTGGTCATTTAGGTAAAACCCCCATTGAATTTCAGGGAAATAGTCCCCAGAATAAATATAGGAAAATGATTTTTTTAGTATTTCTAGGTGAAGTCGGTCTAGTTAGGTTTTAGGTCAGTCACATTATGTGTATAAATAGGGAGGCTCCCTTCCTCATTTAAACACACACTCACTTAGTCACTCTCAAATTCACATTAGGAGAGAGAGAGAGTACAAGTTCGCTAGAGGAGAAAGAGAGAGCTGCAGAAGATATCATATTCTTTGGTTTTTCCATCTTGTGATATTGTATTAGTAATGAAAATATTATGAGGAAGTTTGCAGGGTTTTCTCCTTTATGGTTTCCCGAAGGAAGATATTTGTGTCTTGTGTATCTTTTGTATCTTTCCATGCTTGTTATTCTTTTAGAAAAATATCATAATCAATTGAGTTAAAGTAGAAAAAACTAACATGGTATTAGAGCTTCTCTAAAAGAAGGCATTGTGTAGAAGCAGAAAAAAGCAGGGATTCCTAGTTCAAGGTATTCTCTCCAAAAATCATCAAGAAAATAGGGGTAGGATAACATGCCCTAGGAGGGAACATATTTCTGAAGAAGCATAATGAAATTTGAAGAAGTTTAATTTTTGACCTAGACACTTGTGCCAGGAGAACCTAGGGAATCATATTTTTGGAGACTCCCTCCACTAAATTTGGAAAAGGAACACACTTAGCAAATCACCTCAAGGAGGCGTTAATTTCTATCCAGACATAATTCTAAAATTCTAAGTTTGTAAAATTAGAGTTTCTCTGAAAAACCCTAGGACATCCACCTCTGAAACTAGGTTGGGCATCTCAAATTGGTAAGATATAAGTCTCTATTATTTCCATTTAAGGTTATCATTTCAAAATGAATCATCACACCCATGTTGATGATAAACTTGGGGGAGATGACAACTTATGAGCATTGAAGTATAAGATCTCCATGATTCTTGAAGAAAATGATTAGGTTAAGAATATCAATGAGGAAGTTCTATCCCCAGACGGAGATGAGGCTAAGGCTATACATAAGAAGAAATCGGTCAAGGCCAAGAGAATCATTGCATATTCTATTAAGGATCACCTCATCCCTCAGGTGTCATATTTTAAGAAAACTAAGGAAGTGTTTGATGCTTTGAAAACGTTTTCCGAAGGAAAGAACATCAATTGGAAGATGGCATTGAGGAACCAACTAAAGAATGTGAAGATACAAAACTCAAAGACCACGAAATCCTACTTCACAAGGGTTTCTGAAATCAAGGAACAACTTGAATAAGTTAAAGAGAAGGTAGAAGAAGGGGAGATTTTTATGACCACCTTGAATGGTCTCCCAAGATCATGGGATTTATTCATTTAAGGAATATGTTATAGGAAGAAGTTGTTAATCAACCTCAACAGACTTTGGGAAGAATGCACCCAAGAAGAGGTTCGGTTAATAAAAAGTGAATAGACTATGGGAGAAACATATGATCAATCTCATTTCACACTAGAAGGAATCACAACAAGAGGGAGGACCACCATCAAAACAAAAGGTATGATCATCAATACAAAAGACAAAGAAAAACCAGAAGAGATCTATCCATTTTAATATGTTACACATGTGATGAGAAGGGACACTACTCCAAATATTGTCCTAGTTTCAAAGGCTTCTCCAACAAAAGGTTGAGCAAGAAAATACATCATGCTCACACTGCTAAAGATGATGAACTAGAAACGAAAAGAATCAGAGAAGAAAGAGTTGATTCTTCAAGTGGTGAAGAATGTGTACTAATGTCATCAATCACATGCACTATATCACATGGAAGCAATGATTGGCTTGTATATAATGGAGCATAAAATCATATGACGAGATGAAAATAATCATTCATCAATTTATCTAAGCATGAGTCATCTCACAAGGTGAAACTTGGGGATGACTATCAATAACACATAAAAGGAAGTGGATAAACTTCATACAAGCTAGATTCTGACAAAGTATTTAAGATTAAGGGTTTGATATATGTTCCAGGATTGAAGAATAATCTTCTCTCCATCTCCACACTAGATTC
The DNA here is from genome assembly GCA_001517045.1 of Pseudotsuga menziesii. Classification (NCBI taxonomy): domain Eukaryota; kingdom Viridiplantae; phylum Streptophyta; class Pinopsida; order Pinales; family Pinaceae; genus Pseudotsuga; species Pseudotsuga menziesii. The sequence goes on from LPNX010626475.1 coordinate 15,929, forward strand.
AAAATGAATAAGGGTTGCATTTGTTGATGGCCACGCCCTAATGTGGCCAAAAGGAAATACAATATATGATGCAACAGTAATTGGAGAGCAAGAGGGAGTCTTGTATAAGTTGAAGAGACAAACTAGACAAGCATTGGTTCATGACTCAATAGAATCAAGTGATCTATGGCATAGAATACTTTCAAATGGGAACTATAGGGAACAACCTATTGCAACCAAAGAAGTTTCATGACTTCCATAAATCTAGACAAAACATGAAGCCATTTGCAAGGGATGTGCACAAGGAAAGAATGTAAAGAAGGAATTTCCCAACATCAAAAGCAAAGAAAATGGGATATTGGAGATAATCCACTCATATGGTAGTGGTCCCATGTTGTCCAGCTCACTAAGCGAGTATATATATTATGTTTCCTTTATAGATGACTTCCCCCATAAGACTTGGATCTATTTATTGAAAAATAAAAAAGAGGTATTCAACAAGTTCAAGGAATTCAAAGCCTTGGTAGAAAATCACACAGAGAGGAAGATCAAGACTCTGCAGTTTGATAATGGAATAGAATTCCCATCGAAATATTTCAAGGAACTTTGTAGAGAATTTGGGATTAAGAGGGAGTTGAGCACTACCTACAACCCTCAACATAATGGTGTTGTAGAATAAAATAACAAAATGATAATGGAAGTATAAAAATTAAGGCTACATGACCAAGATATTTTGATGCACTTAAAGGAAGAAGAAGCAAGGACAACTATGTATGTATAGAACTGTACACCTCATCGAGTACTAGAAAACAAGACTCTAGAAGAGGTTTTCTCTGGTGATAAACTAGAAGTCATCCATCTCAGGATATTTGGCTACCCAGTGTACATACAAATCCCAAAGGAAAAGAGGAAAAAGCTTGATCCTTCGGGAAGGAAGTGAATATTCGTAGGATACAACGACACTTCAAAGGCATACCAAATATAATTCCCAAGATTTAAGAATATTGACATCAGCAGAGATGTAACATTTGATGAAGACTCGGCATATTCTAGATCCACAAAACTATTTATTGAAGAGGTCGAAGAACCTAAAACAACCCGAGTTATAAACATTGAATAAGCAACTTTAGAATACCATGAAGACCACGACATGAAAGAACCACAAGAACATGTATAAGCACTTCACGAGAAGAGCTCCCACAAAAGAAAACCAACATGGGAACGAGAACTAATACAATATGCAGAAAGGTATGGTGCTCTAGATGGGATGCATAGAGAAAGGAAAATTCGTAGACCATACAACATCTATGTGGCCCTACAATGTGACATAATTGATTAAAAAACATTCCAACTACGAAGAGGAAGCATAAAAGAAAGAATGGAAGGATGCCAAGATCAAGGATTACTAATTGATTATGAAGAATGATGTTTGGGGGATAGTTCTGATAGTACCAGAATGGAACTCTGTTGTGACTTCGAAGTGGATCTACAAGATCAAGCATGTTGCACATAGTAGCATTGAAAAACAAAAGGAAAGATTTGTGGCACATCTATTCTCCTATAAAGAAGGAATAGAATACAAGGATACATTTTCACCTCTATTGAGATACACTTCTAACATATCTATACTTGGATTAGCTGCAATAATGAAATGGAAAGTCCACCATATGGACGTCAAGACAACATTCTTGAATGGTGTATTTGAAGATGAATTGTACATGGAGAAACCCCTGGTATTTGAGACATGTGACAAAGAGACTCATGTGTGGAAGTTAGAGAAATCCTTGTACGAATTCAAAACACATGGTACGACAAGATGGATAGCTTCCTAATGAGATTAGGGTTTACCAAGAGTAAATAATATTCCAACATTTACTTCAAGGTTGAAGGAAGAAGACCAGTGATACTCTTGTTATATAATGATGGCCTATTTCTGACAGGAGAGGATGAATTCATTGTATATGCAAAGATGATGCTTCCCTCTGAGTTCTATATGAAATACATAGGGATGATTCCCTACTTATTAGGTGTGGAGGTGTAGCAAAGTGCGGGTGGGATTTTCCTTGGTAAAGGAAAGTATGTTGTGGAGATTATGAAGAGATTCAGAATGTTGGACTGCAAGGAAATGACCACACCTATGGTATTGAACTTTAATCTATTGTGTGATGCTTCATCAAAGTCATTTTATGGCACAATGTATCATCAAATGATTGGCTGATTGGTGTACCTCACGAACACAAGACTAGGCATATGTTTTATTGTGAACACCCTGAGCTGGTTTCTGATGGATCTGAGACATGTTCACGTGATTGTTGAAAAACACGTGTTGAGGTTCCTGAAGGGTACAATTGAGTTATGGCGCAAGTATGATACGAATCAGAATTTTAACGTGCATTGTTATGTTGATTTGGATTGGGTAGAAAGCACCACTGATAGGAAGAGAACTTCAGGATGTTGCTTCAGTTTGGGATCCGGTATGATCTCCTGGTTTAGCAGGAAGTAGTCTTGCGTGTCCCTAAGTACACCCAAAGAAGTGTATGTTGAAACCTATTCATATATTTGTGAGGTAGGATGGATTCGAAATCTACTGTCTTATTTGTTTAATCTCGAGTTAGAGGTGACTTACATCTTTTGTGACAACCGGAATTGTGTGAAGTTGTCAGTGAACCTGGTGTTCCATGACAAGTCAAAGCATATTGAGATCAAGTATCACTATATCTAATGTATTGATCAAGTCATTAGTTAGAGTGAATTTCAAATACTTCATAGAGAGACTTGGTGTCATCCAAAACAAGGTACCTAGAAAGAGGGAGTGACGAGTTCTCACATGGTCATAGACGCAGGTGGTCCTCAAGACACAATGCACTTGTTTTTATATTGGTGTTCTCCCATGTTGGAGATGATGAAAGATTGAAAGACATATATGCACTAGAGTGAGGTCTCATATGGTCCTAAAAAAAGGTCACAGGTGGTCCTTTGGACATAATGCATCCTGGAGTGCTCCCATCTTGGAGCTGATAGGAATTCCATTGGTTTCAAAACACTTGGTGTGCACCTAGATGATTCTTGCATAATGGTAAACATAGGTATTCCTTTGGGCGTAATGTGTCCTGGCGTGCTCCTATGTTGGTAAAACATGGGATGACCATGAAGAGACGTAATGCACTTGGTTTCCTCCTAGGCGATTCTTGCATAGTGGAAGCTATAGGTGGTCTTTTGGGACATAATGCACCTGGGGTTCTCCTGGTAATACTCCGATGCTGCTATAACGCAAGTAGTCAGTTGGACATGAGTTTCGCATTTGGGGTACTCTATGTCTGCAATGATGAGATGATTTGGATAAAACGAGATGACAGTAGGAGACGCAGGCGATTGTAGTGACAATGTAATGTATGGTCCTGTGTTACACCTACGCGATGTCTTGCTCATGGATATGATGAAGACCTAGATTCAGGCTAGGCATATACCCAACATGAAATAGGGTTGGATATATAGAAACTTCTTATGATGGATAGGTTTTAAATATGTCACTAATCAATGATCAACAAGATGAGGACTACATCAAAAGCAATGATGATTATCCAATTATGATGACGTGACTAGAGTGTTGATGACTGTGGTGAAAGAATACTTCTTAGTTAAGAGGGAGTGTTGTTGTAATTGTATCTTCGAAAGATATTCTATTGTATATTGTTGTAACCTCAATGGAGATGTTTTCCCTCTATTTGAGAAGTTATTATTATGTTTGGTCATTGAGGTAAAACCTCTATTGTAATTTGGGGCTATAATCCCCATAATAAATAAAGGAAAATGTATTTTTGAATCTTTCTAAGTGAAGTTGGCCCTGGTAGGTTAAGAGGTCGACCCAGATAGGTTTTAGGTCAGTCACATGATGTGTATAAATAGGTAGTTTCCCTCCCTAATTTATACACACGCTCACTCAATCTTAAGTTTGCGTTAGGAGAGAGAGGAAAAATTCACTGGAGGAGAAAGAGAGAGAGTTGCAGAAGAATTCTTATTCTTGGGTTTTTCCTTCTTGTGATATTGTATTAGTGATGGAAATATTTTGAGGAATTTTGTGGGGTTTTCTTCTTTATGGTTTCCTTGAGGAAGATATTTGTTTCTTCTGTACATTATGTATCTTGTTGTAGTAGTTACTATTTCATACAAATATACCAATCAATTGAATTAAATTAGAAAAATTAACAACAAGTCATAGTTTGTGAATTCAGACTAATATATATTCAAGTTCATTCTTGAAGATCATGAGTTGGTGCCAGAAGACCCCAAATTGTACTTGGTATGAGGTCAATGCTTGAAATGAGTGAGTTCTCATGTTTGGAGACTGTAATCTCCCACTCATGTAATTATACATATATACTTATAGATATATAATTTTTCTCAAGTATTTATGAATTGTTATGATTATTCTTATGGATGATGGAATGTTTTACATCTATGAAAATATGCATAACTTGAATTTATTCATATTTACGCAATTACTGATACACCCCCCTCTAATTAATAATTTAATTCCAACATTGTGTAGTGTTTTCTCTTTCTAGCATGGTTTTACTATTGTGTTTCTTTCAATCTGAAATTACCTTATACTCGTCACCACAAAAGTTTAAAATGACAAAGAAAAAATCTACTTCCTTAGGCTTGTCTTCTCAGGCCCTTTCTCACAAGTTTGATTTCTTTGACATATCATCATCTGATGTGCTACCCTGTGTTGACCAATGGACCAATGTATCTCGACTTTTCCTAATTAGAACCACAACCCAACAACTAATAGGATAAACTCTTAGGAAATTGTTGGCCTCAAATGCCATGCCTAGATTCTGGAACACTGAATTTTCTTAGCACTTAGGACCTCATTCCTTCCATTTTCCTAAATTTGTCTAGCTATGTGCAAATAATTACAATCTAACAGTGTCCACTATTTTCACCAACAATGGTTAGGATGTCCTTTTTGAAATCTCAACTTTCTCAATTTCTAAAATTTTAGGTACTACCCCTACTAGGAACACTATATCCTTAGATGGTGAAGCCTCTCTTTATGTAAAGATGAATGCTGATTTAAAGTAAAAATTAGAAACCCTTCTTGTGGCCACTTGTAAGTTTAACCTAGTTCCCCTTGACTTGTGGAAGCAAGGAAACTTGTTACCCTGGAATCAAGAAATTGTTTCAAATTTTACATTGATATTTTGTATAGATTCTGATGGAAATGTGGATGAAGGAATACTTTCATTGGTCAGTTCTTATAACTACCATTCATACCCCAAATTTCACTACGCATAATCCCTAGAAACAAGAATCAAGGTTCAAATAGCAAATATCAAGGATACTAGAGTGTTCAAATATTACACTTATCCAATATATTTACTCAGAGTTTACCATTCTCAACATTTTAAAGACCTAAATATTCCTAGAATGGAAAATGATTCCCCTAATAGAATATATCATTGAATCCCCTCATTAAAGAAAGGGAAATAAGAAGGGGTCTCATGGACCCACTTTTTGTCTTAATTCATGTACTGATATTTTACGTTGGTCACTTGGAAGATATATTCCCGTATTTATGGGGGGATCTGCCATTAATAAAGAAACACCTTGAGCAAGTGATGAAGTTATTAAAATATATTGATACGCAGTTGGACCTATCTTGTAAATATGATCCAAAACTCCTAATTGGACAAGAAAAATAAATAAAACTCTCAAATCCACAGGATCATGAGCCTACTTCAAAGCTAAAAAAATTAGCAAATAAAAAAACCATTGAAGAAGTAGAAAGCATAATTCAAGGGGGATAGAATACTACTGAGGTGATGGTTCAAGAATTCCTTGAACCTACTATGGAGACTTCTAAGGATTTACCCTATTATACCTTCTACGAGACAAAAGGAGCTCGAATATCCAAATAATATATATATTTCTTATATCCTTGGAAAGAAATATATAATGAGCATGTTCAACATAATGAGGCCAGTGATAAGCGAAGAAGAGGACATTGGTGGAGGATGATAAAATACTTGGTGAAGGAAGATAATCCATATATTCCATCCCTAAAGATAATAAGTTTGAAGAATTGTATGAAGAATACCATGCTAATGATGAGGAGGAGCAAAAACTACGGGTGAATAAAATCCCCCAAGAAGGGATAGCGAAGGTTATAACAATATTAGAAATCGAGCAAAGCAACAAAGAAGAGCTATTAATAACGGATTTTCATGCCATATCACCTTAGAAAGAAGCAACAACATATGAGAAATCTTTTAAATCATGTTATCCATCAAGCTTTGAAGGCCTTTCCTTGTCCCTATGCAAAATCACTATACCCCATTTACTCTCCGTAGCCCCGATGCTCTAATTTAACCATTTAAAATTTTTTTTTGGATATACACACGGGTCACAAGTCTACAGCTTGTGTATATGCAGCCATCAATACTTTCACCCATGTACATCGGGTTTTATCGTAAAAAACAAAAAGATATTTGGATTTATCCCCATAAAGTAACGAATAACTTGATCCTTGGAATTCAAAATGTCAAGAAACTCTCTGATTCGACACTTCATTTCCTATTGAGGGGTTATATATTGATCCATTGTGAAGTATTGAAGGAGGATAAATTTGGAGTGTAAGGAGATTATAGAAAAATGTGTCTCCATTCTTATATGCTTGAGTTTGCATCCCTTTGTCCATGAGGAAGCCATTAGTGCTCTATCCTAAGATTTCAATTGTCTTCATGAGATTTCCATTGCATGGAGGATTGAAGTGGTGGAGGCCCAGGTGGAGGGACTCAATTTCTCGATTCCGATGAGGTGCCAACAAAGGTTTTAATTTGTAACTTTGTTTAAATTAATTGAAATATCCATTTCTCGTGCAATTTCATGTGTGATTATGAATATTTTTTTCCATGGATGTAATCACTTTGGATACATGTTTAAATTGAATATTCTAGATTAGATACTAACACTCTATATATCATGCTTTTATATCTCATTTTTGTTAAGGACGAAGTGTAGGGACAATTTTTTATTGAGATCTCAATAGTGGTCATCTTCGAACATTTGATTGAGGTGCGATTTTTATCCTTTAGTTATTAGTTTCTTTTATGTATCTAGCATGCCTAAGAATGGATTGATTTCTAGTGTCATACTGTCTATTGTGGTGCACCCAAATCCATAGGAATTTTTTCTTTGTAATAGCTATGATTGAATGGAAGTGCCAACTCCCAAATGTGTTTACCATATTTGAATGGAAGGAGGCTCGAACCCCATGATTTTTTTATTTTCTACCACTAGAAGAAAGAACCAAATCCCTAATTATTTTACTAAGCTGTGACTAGAAGGAAGCTCCAACTCCTTGATAGTTTTACTAGATTCAACTGGAAAGAATCTCCAACTCCCTATTCCTTACCCCTTCCTATCTCCGTAAGAAGTCTTACTAGCACCTATTGGAATAGAGCTTCAACTCCGTACTACTTTCCTCTTCCTGCCTCCCTGATAAAAAATATTTATGTATGAAAGAAATGAAATATGCACTTTACCTTATCTTAAAATTGCAACTGTTGTAGCTCTTCTTCTCCAATTCTTACCATGGATTATCTGTATTAAAAAAAACCAATTTCCTTATCTATGATGTGTGATAATGTTTGTAATTTATCCACTTTCTCCGTATCACACAATATTTAGATATCTACGAACACTGAGTTACTTCCATAATCTGTGTTCTATGTTTCTACGTTTGTACAGTGTTTCCAACTCAATTACTTTGGAGGCATTACATTATGTGTCATTTATTTAGTAAAAAATTCATGCATCTAGAATCTAGGTTTCCTTCTACTTTGCACCATTCTTTCTATTCATCCTCTATTGATCTGCATAATTTATCTCTGTTCTATATGTGCTTCTTATGTGATCAATGAGCAATTAATACCCCAATTATAATGAAGCTTTCCCAAAATTTTATCTTCTTCACATTTAAATCTATGTTGTAATCTCACAGATCACTTAGGGTTACCAATAATGCACACTAAAACATACATACATAATAGAGACAAGAGATAAGAACGAATAGGTAGAATAACAGATTATATTATAGTGAAAGGGTCCATACCATACAGAGAACTGAACCGAGTTTTCATCTAGCTCAATAGCCTAATATATATGAATTACAAACATTTACAAATAACTACCTGTCGGTTCGGTGAACCGACACGAACTTATGTGGCTAACCTAACCTCTAGTTAGTCGACTGACTGACTTAGTCGGCTGTTGTTCAAGTCGGCTTACCGACTTGCGCCTCCAACATCTCCCCCACAAACAAAACGTTTCTTTGTCCCAAAGAAACAGGGAGGTACAACATTTCTTTGCCTGTCATTAGGTATCTATTTGTGTATTTTGGTCTTCATGGGCTGTGACGTCTGATGGTTGGTTTCTTCTGCACACAGACTTCGACAATTGCTTCAGGTGTCACTGCCAGCTGATGTTGAAATGTTGTCCAATTCTACAGTATTTTTTGGATGTCGATGGTTAATGTAGTCAGACTTGATAAGATGGACGTCTTTTCTTGAATGGAAAATTCTTATATCTTCTCCATGTCGAGACCCATAAACTGGTCCTTTTCTTCTACTATTTCGAAAAGTCATCTCATCTACGGGCAAATGATGTCTAATTTTTCTAGATTTGGAATTACTTGTTGCACCCACTGGTGTGCTTGTCGCTCGTGTTTCTGCAATTTAGCTGTTTCAAGCACTATTTGATTTTCAATTGTGCTTCTGAGTTCTTCCTCTGCGCTTTTTCTTTTCTCGAGGAATTCGATTTATTGTCGGGTTTGTCGAACTTGCTGATAGACTTTCCCATAATATGCAGGCCAATCCCTCAGTATTTCTTTTGTAATGACCGACTCCTCCATGTTCTCTCATAGTACCTTGTATGCTTCAGTAAAGGCTATGTGCTGCCGTGTCAGCAGTCGAGTTGTTTCTTCTTTCTACTCTTCTTTTGTATCCTGCCTTTGTGCCTGTAATGCTGACACCATGCTCTCGAATAGCTAATAAGATTTTTCTAGTGGTTTGTCGGTTTCGACTTCTGTCGGACCTGGTATCATAGATTGCACCAATTTTCTGCATTTGTTAAGGAACTTGACTTGCTATTTTTCATTGTTTTCGAGCTCCTTACATCTCCTCTGGCCCCTTGTTTTTGCTTCGATTGCCAATGATTTCAGTAGTTTCCCTAATTCTCCATCCCTTAGTGTAGTTGGATCGACTACAGTGGTTGACCCAAGCTGACTGATGTGAACAATTGTCGTGTGGTTTTAATGGTCCTTCTTCTTTTTTTCTTTCTTTCTTTTGTGTTTTTGCTGCTCCGCTTGCTTTGGCACCTGTGTACCTGCAAGGGTCGAAATTGGTTTGTTGGGTTGTTGGCTAGCAGTGGTTGAAGGTATTTCTGGATGGGGCACTTGGGTGACCGCTATAGCTGGTTGTGCCTCTGTTTGGTTTGATACAGAGGGCCCAGATGTGGATGTGGTAGGTGCTAATGGCTGTGGCGGAGGTGGTTCAGGTGTAGCTGGCTGGATTAGAGACTCTGGTTGAGGGAGTGGTGGTGATGGTGTTGGTGAATGGTCTTGTGTGATTGGGTTAGTGGAGATATGGTCGGGTGAGGGGTCATGGATTTGCAGAGGTGAATTTCACTATAGGTCGAAGAATAGTTCCTCGATTTCTTGATTTATTTCATCCATGTCTTATCCTTCCTCATCTCCGGTCGGTTCATCTACTAGAGGGTTGGGTTTAGGATTGGTCGAAATGATAGATGTGGTTTGACTTGCAATAACTTCGGCTTCTTTGTTGGGGTTTCTCTCAAATGTTGAAGTTATAATTGCAAAGGGCTTCGACCTCTAGAGTACTTGGCCAGGTTGGGGGGCGGGTAGTCTAGATCCACCAGCTTCAAGCAAAGGGGCTTTGGTGGTGAGCTTATGAACCGACATGAGAAACTCAGGCAATTTTTCAATGTATGCCTGAATATCACTGTTGCGATTGAACTTTTCCTTCAAGGGCTCTGACATAGCATTCTTTCATATGTCGATTGAGCTTATGGAAGGAGGTTTTGGAATGAACTCTTGTGTTATTTTGGTCGAAGACGGGGGTGGAGGTGTAGACACAAGATCCACAACATTTTCAGCTGTTGAAGTGTTTATGCTCTTCGCCTTCTTTGGTTGACCTTGTTGTGCCCCTGCTTCGACAAATTTCTGGAACTGGGTTTCCACCGACACTTTATTTGTTGCGGCATCTTCTAGAATGTCGAGGGTTGTACTACCAATTCCTCCTCGTCTTCTGAGGACTTGAGAGCTTGTGCTTACCCTTCCCCTGTACCTAATCTTGGGTTCTTTTTCTTTTTTCTGGATGCTGCTATCTCCTTCGACAACTTGCATATATTTTCTTTGGTAGCAGCATACTCGGGGTTTTCAGCGTCTATCTCTCCCTCTCGATCTTCAGTCGATACGGGGCTTTCCTCAACTAGATTGGTTACTATGTGTTGTGTTTGTGTCTCTTCCCTTGGTAGTTTTGGTGGTCTAATTACAATTTGCAGTCGACCAGTGTCTTCTGCAGGTGTCTCCTCCGACACAAATGTGTCGATATACAAGCTGAGCTCACAATCTTCCTCTTTCTCCTGGTCTGTCAGTGGCTCTTCTAGCATCATGTCTATTTCTTTTTCCTTTGCTGGTATCGACAATTTTGTACCCGACTGTCAAGCCAACTCTCAAAAAATTTCTTCAACTGTCGGGTAATAGTCGATAGTTTTCGCCTTTGCCTTGGCGCCCTGCATGTACCATACCACGGTATGGTCGAGCTCTAACTAGATGTGAGCAGTTTAAGGCAGAATTCGTCAGATGTTTTTAGGCACCCTCCATCTAGTCATGCGGACTTTCAGTTGTTGGAACCAGTTTTCTAGCATCACTTTGCCTTTTGCTAGCTCCTTCAATGTTCCATTTTTGGAGAATGGTTTGAATTTCCACATATGAAATTTTATGGGTTTCTGAAATTGTCTGTCCCTGACAAGGCATATAGAGTACATGACTATCCAAATTATAAAGGATGGGAACCTTATGATCCCTCCCGACTCCTGGAACTTTTCATAGATTCCTTTGAGCATGTCGACGACATACTCAACCCACCTGTATATTTTTTGTATGTGGGCAATGTTATCCACTGCCTCCAACATATCTAGTTTGAGGTCACTCCCTCGACCTGTCAGTGTAAGTGTAGTGGCTATGATTTTGGCCACTATCTACGGTGTTTGAGTTTGTATTTGGATAATCATTAGCCCTTTTGAGTTTCTCCCTGAGGTTGATCCTATTAGCTCCTCTACCAGCCCTTATTTGATCTCGACTGGTACTGGTTCACCTTGGTTTGATAGACCCATTGGTTTGGAGATGACTTCCCCAGATATTTCTACCAGTCGTTCGAAGTAAAATCTACCATTATGATACCGGCTTATAATAAATTTCACTGCTATCTCTTTCGTGCCTCCAAAGTTGGCCATGAGCAGTGCATTGATGTAGTTTACAATGGTACTATGGTTGATTTTCTCTGCAGCTTGTGTAGGCCTTTTGTCGACATACGCCCATTCTTTAATCTCGGCCCATTGTTTTGCCCATGAGCCTTCCTGAACCTTAGCGTTCTTGATGAATTTGAGTCTCCTCATATATGGTGTGTCCACAGTCTGTAGTTCTTTATCCTTGGCCATAGCTTTGGTTTGTTTAGGCACCACTTTGTCAGTCTGTTGGTCAGTTTTACTTTGATATTCTTGGTTTTTAGTCGTCTCGTTTCTTTCTTTCTTTCTCTGTTTGAATGGCGGTGAATGATCCTTAGGCGGTTCAGTATTTATAGTTGATGCGCTCGACGTTTTTGTTGATGGTTGTATTAATGGTAGACGTGATGGTATAGCATGAATACTTGAGTTTGTGTTAATGTTGATTTGATCTTGTCATCCGTAGTCATGAAGGCAGGATGGGACTTTCGAGGTCATTGGTCGATGTTGATCATGTGAATGGTCGATGGTGTTATGTTGATGGCCATGATGTCGGGTGTTGTAGTGGCGATTTCATGTCATATATATATATATTTTTTTCCGATCTTACTTTACTTTTTTGGATTTTCAGATTTTTATAGCTTTTTTTTAACCATTATGGTCGTTATATGTCGTTTTTTTTTTTGAACTTGTTTAGTTTCTGTACCACTTTAGTTGGGCACCATTAACAAGTTTTCTAAATACTATGCCTTGTAATGTCCTTATTTGGACTGATCTGTTGGCATGTATCTCTTTGACAACATAGGGTCCCATCCATTATGTATGTAACTTTTTAGGTTTTCCTTTTACCCGACTATTGTATCGTAAGGCAAGGTCTCCTACCGATAGGTTTTTGTTTTTGATGTTTCGATCGTGCCATGCCTTTTGTTGTTTCTTCTAGATTTCTTGTTGTTGTATCGCAATTAGTCAGTGCTCTTCCAGCTTACTTAGTTGTACTAGTCGGTCCTTTCTTCCTTGTTCGACATCAACATGTAAAATCTCTGCGATAATAGGTGTCTGTTGTCGGAAGTGTAGAGGAACTACTACTTCATGTCCATAAACTAATTGAATAAGTGTTTGGTCGGTTGAACGTTTATATGTTGTTCTGTATGCCCATAGTACTGCAGGTATCTTTTCATTCCAGTCGTCCTTGTCAGTATTACATATTTTTGTTAATCCTTTTGTTAATGTTTTATTAAATGCTTCAATTGCTCCATTCGACCGAGAGTGGTAAGCTATACTCCGACGATGGTTGATTTGGAACTGGTTTGTTAGTATTTTAATAGTTTTATTGATGAAGTGTGTTCCCTGGTCACTAATTAGGGTTAGTGGGAATCCAAATCTATTAATGATATTTTCATATATAAATTTGGTGGCTACCTCACTGGAACATGTGTTGACTGGTTCTGCCTCTACCCATTTAGTTACGTATTTGACTGTGGTTATTATGTACCTTGCACCTATTCTTTTTGTTGGTATAGGAAATGGTCCTCTGAAATCGATGGCCCAAATTTCAAATTTAAAACTTGGGTTTACTGATATCAAGGGCATTTCTGTACTAGGTAGGGGTCAACCCAGTCGTTGATATCTCTCACATTAGCTTACAAAATTTTTGCAGTCTTTGTGAAGTGTCGGCCACCACAAGCCTGATTGTTGGATTTTCTTTGCAGTTGTGTCTGCTTGGAAATGTCCTCCAGCAGGTCTGTAATGTGCTTCATGCATGATATTATTTCTTTTTTGTTCTAGTACACACCTCCTAAGGATGTCATCTAAACCCATTTTATATAGGAATCCATTTATGAGGGTATAAGGTGCAGCTTTCATGGCTAAGATCTGTTTCTTCTTGGTACTCATGCCTTCTGATGCTTTTCCATCTTCTAAAAACTGAGTTATTTCCTCTAGCTCTATCGGGACTGCTTCTATTCAAAATAAATGTGCATCTGGTAAGTTGTCTTCGACTCCTCTCCTTTCCTCTCCTGTGTTGATTCGAGACAAATGGTTGGGACTGACATTTAACTTACCTGGTCTAACAACAACTTTGAATTCAAATTCTTGGAATAGAAGTAGCCATAGAAAAATTATTCCATGGTGTAGAGGCTTATTTACGAGGTATTTCAGGGCTTGATGGTCAGTGTAAAAGATAAATAGATTAGCTAGTAGATAGTGTCGATATTTTTGTAGTGCAAAGATAATTCCTAATGCTTCTCTTTTGGTTGTCGAATAGTTTCTTTCAGCTTTGTTTAATTTCCTGATACTGTAAACTATAGGGTAGTCCATTCCATCATCTCTTGGTTGAGTTAGGATTGCTTCTATTGCTAGAACTGATGCATCAATGTGAACATGGAATTTGATCAACCAGTTTGGGAGCCTTAGGATGGGTCCTTCGACTAGTTTTCCTTTTGTCTTTTCAAACGATATGTGACATTCTTCTGTGCAGTCGAACTCTTTATCTTCCCTTAATAGTTCTTCTAGTGCATAGGTCATGTCTGAATAATATCTTCTGAATTTTCTGTAGTATCCTGTATGACCAAGTAACACCCTGACTTGTTTTGAGTTCACTGGTGGTTTCAAGTTGAGGATAATTTTTATTTTTGCAAAGTCGACCTTAATACCTTCTTTATAGACAATGTGTCCTAATAATATCCCTATGGGGGTCACAAATATGCATGTCCTGATATTCAAAGCTAACGGGATTTGTCGACATCTTTCTAACATAAGCCTTACCCATTTGCAGTGCTCTTTTAACATGGAGTATATTGTCCAGTCATCAAAGTATACTGCCATGGTTTTGTAAATATATTCTTGGAATGGTTTTACCACAATTCTGGAAAATACTGCAGGCACATTTTTTAATCCAAAAGGAATAACCATGTAAGCAAATGAGCCAAATTCACATACAAATGTTGTCTTTTTCTGATCTTCTTTAGCTATTGGTACCCGGTTATGCCCTAAGAATCCATCTGTAAATGAGTAGCATTCATGTCCTACAACCTCATTTAAGATTTCATCTGCATAAGGTGTTAGAAATGGGTCTATTAGTGTAACTTTATTTAGCTCCCTAAAGTCGACACAAATTCTTAGTTTGGTTGGATCATGTTTCTTAGGTTGAACTACCATTGGACTTACCCATTTTGATTGGTCAATAGGGTAGATAATGCATGCTGCTGGTATGTTATCAATCTCCTTTTTCACTATCTCTTTGTATTTATGAGCTAGCTTACATGTCCTTTTCTTCACAGGTCGAACGTCTGGTTTAGTGTCAATTTTCATTTCACCCATTTCATGGACCAAACCTTTGAGATCTTTATAATCTCTGGAAAATACATCCTGGAATTATTTTAATAGGTTCACTATTTCTGTTGTTTGCTCTTCACTCCAGTAGTCTCCAATATTTGCCATTTTTGGTCGATCATCGTTTGAGATGTCGAATTCTATAGTTTTGACTTTAGAATCTAGCCATTCTAGTGCTTTAGCTTCATTGATTGGTCGACTTCCTTCCTTAAATTGTGAGAATGTGGCAGGGAAGTAGGCTGCAGTCATTCGGTTGACTTCCTCTTTGTCGGTTGTTTCAACTTTGAGCATTGTGCGAATATGTTTGGTCGTTTCGACATGGTTTGATTTCCTTCTAAAGCTTTTCCCTTCTGTATTTTCATTTTCCAACTATAGTCTTGTTGACTGTGGTATTGTACCGGTTTGTATATTGTTACAGTTCCTTGTTTGTTGGTTGTCTTTTAAGGGTTTTTTTTTTTTCCTTTCTGTCGGCTATATAAATTCTTTAATCTATTTTGCTGTTTCGACCAAATTCTTATTTTGTGGTGTAAAGTTGAAATCTTTGATAAATTTTCTCTGAGTTCATTCCATAGGAATGTTTCACCTCGAGCTTCTTCCATCTTATACCATTTGTTTGGTAAGTCAGAGAGGGTTGATGGAAACATGTGTGGCCATGCACGTTCATCTTTGTACCCAAGTCTTCTTCATTCTTTTTCGCATATCCTTATATGGTTTTCTGGATCCTGTCTTTGGGTAAATATAGGTATCTGATCCTGGTTGGTTAAATTGTTTCCTCCAAATCTTTCTACAAAATAAGTCGAAGTTGTTGTCCAAGTCTGCAGTCTTGTCTAATGGGTATCCCACCATCTAGCAGCTTGTCCTGTAAAAGTTTCTACTAAAATTTGTAGTCGACCTTGTTCACCAATGTTTTTGGACACTTGTTCTATGTGCATGACTGGTGATTCTCTTTCTTTATATCTCGGTATTTGTGTACTATTTACATTTGTGGGCTTTAAGGAAGGGTATTTCCTAATTTTCTTTTCAAATACTTTTGGGACAATGGACACTATGAAGCATTGTTGAGTGGGATTTTTCTGTATTTTTTTAATAGTCCAGCACCCTCTTGCTTGTGTTTCGTAGTTCTCAACTTCCCAATCATATAATTCTGCATCTAAATTATATCTAATTGAGTTTTGATTTCCTAAGTGAAGTTCTTTGTAGATATTAGGTTCTGTATAATATTCATTATTCTATATCTGATATAGTTGTTGGATGTCAACTTCTTCATCAATAGGTTTTGTCCAAGGTTCTCCTTGGGATGGATGAATAGGTACAATGACCTTTTGTCTGTTTTCTTTTAATTTTATTCTCTCCTTGTCTAGGGATATCGATGCTTTCATATTTCTTCCCCAAGGTCGACCTACTAATACTGGGAAGGAGTTGGATCCTTCCTTAGGGTCAATGATTTCGATGTCAACTTTGGTCGATATTCCTTTTATCGTTGGGCTGACATTTTTCCAGACTCCAATAGGTTCAATTAGGCCTTGGTCGGCTAGTTTCAGCTATATTCCTGATTCGTATAGTCGAGGTCTGCCCAGTTGTTCCCAAGTGTCACGAGTCAGGATGTTTACTTTTGATCTGAAATCGAGCACAACTTTTCGGACGTGATATCCTTCGATCTCCAGGTTGACAAGTGGGTCGGTATCACTTTTATTTTTTTGGTTTAGACTGCAGATGTTCTTTGTTTGTTTTTTGGTGTTTTTGTTGTGTTTTATTTTATATAGTAAGTCGATGAATTGAGATACTATTTTATCATTTTGTGCTAGGTGTATTAATTCTTTTACTGTACCTTGTCGATTATCATCTTCTTCTTCCTGTTGAGCAAATTCTCTAAATATATTTGTTGCATATTTATATATTTGTTTTTCTTTAATTGGGTCAGGATAGAAATTTTTTTCTTTTATCTTGCTTATTTGGGGGTTATCAGTCCCAATTTTCGTCCCTTATCAGGTTACGATATGAAAATTCTTGGTATTAATAATATCATGTTTTTTCACAGATGACAAGACATTAGCATTTTTCTTTTTATTTATTTTTTCAAGCATAGTAGGGAAATCCTCTAATGAGTGATCCCCTACTCCACAACTTGTACAGAATTTGAGGTTAGTTCTGTCCTTGTATGGATATTCTGCATATCGGTGTCCTTCCTTGTAACATGTGAAACATTGGATGGGCCGACGTGGTTGGTTGTCTCGATTCCCGGAGAATTGACCTGGATTGCCATAGCCTCCCCATCAATTGTCGAACTGGCGCTCGTATCGACGACCTTCGTACCTCTGATTATTTTGGTCATTTTGTGCATTGTTTCATTGCTCAATGTTCTATTTAAATGCATTAGTCTTATATAATACCTGGTAATTTTGTCGATTCTTTAGATTCAGGTGGCATTCGACGCTATTATGATTTTTAGTTTCATAGATTGCACACCATGATGCTTTTCCATTCTTCATGTTCAATGGGAACTCTTTTGTGGTATGCTCTCCATGCTCCTAATAGATGTCATATAAACTTTTTGTTTGCGCAAATTGAATGTCCTGTCGGCTGATGTCCTGTCGACAGGTGTCTTTTGAATGTCTGGCCATCGAGCACTTCGTGCACCAGATATCCTGACTCTTAAGGTTTAATTCTTTTAAGGATTTCTATACGATCTCAAGATGTTCTTCTAGTCTGTGTTCGGTGGGGTATGTTGGAATATCCTCATCCATTTCTATTTGGAGGGATTTTGTAAGCACATCTTCATAAGATTTGAACATCTCCAGACTTATGTGTCGATGAATTGTTTGTGACAAGCCTGCAAGAAACCATTGGATTAATAATTGCTCATCAATGACATAGTCTAGTCAGCTAAGAAGGTATTTCCAGTGTTTGTTGTAATCGTAGACAGTCTCTCCTAAATTCTGCGATGTTGTTTTTAATTTCTTTACTGGCAGATGTTTTGCATCTGGAGTTTTAAAAAATGATAGAAATTGTGCTTTGACTTCGGCTTTAGTTTCTCAAGGGGTTCTCTCAGAAAAGGTCATATACCATGTTAATGCCCTTTTCCTCAAGTCACCAGCAAACTGCGCCATCTATCTATCTTCATACATAACTTGGTTAGCCTCCCATGTCGACTCACAGATGAACCAATGTCATCTGGGGTCCTCGTCGCCCTCATATAGAGGGATGTGTGCTGACCTGTGACCCATGTCGAAGTCACTGTCATTGTCTTCTTCAGGAGGTGGCGGTCATGGAGGTGGTGGTGGGGGTGGTAGGGATATTTGCTTATTCTTCTCTATAGAACTATTGTCGATAGAAATTTCATTTTCGTCGGTCGTTTTCATTGTCATTTCATCTTCAACAAGCATTCGGTCAGGGTCGACTTCTCTTGTCAATGTCCAACTGCAATTATTCGTCTGCAGCTCCAAATTATTTGTATCTTCCAAAGATGTATTTGGAAGGGGGGGATTCTCCTTCGTGTGTCGGGTAAAGTAAGTGGATACTTCGGTTGGAGGGTATCACTTGAAGCGTGACCCAATTTCCTTCTTCTGGTCGACGGATAAGTAGATGATTATCATCGTTTCTCTCATCGTCTAGTCGGCTCCATATACCAAAGTCACCAACTCTTAGTCTAAGGTCCTCTTCAACAATGGTTTGTATCCAGGTACTCGGATTCGTCGGAGATAGAGGTATTACCTCCTGGGGAACTTCTAATTGGAGAGGTCCTCGCTGCTTTATACACAAATATTCTTCCATAGGGGACGCCTATTCTTCCATGCCTTCTTCTTGTTGGTCATGACCCAACTCTGGTGGATTTCTCTCTTGGTTAGTCACCCTAGTACTCATTCCTCTCTCCAATGCTATGGCTCTTTCCCTTCTTTCTTCCCTTCTTTGTAGCCTCTTCTCTCTTTCTATTTTCTAGAAGTCCGTCGTACCTTTGTGTGACATTGTCCTTTCGATTTCCTTTTTAGGTTGAATTCTCATCACTGGTGAATGGTATCTTCTTTAGTTGACTAGAATCCTCTCCACTTTACCCCAACATACGACCAAATACCCCCCCATTGCCTACCTGATGCTTTAGAAAGCTCGGATAGTTATCATGTCTATTTTCTTAGGAAGTATTCCCACTCCCTTTCGGCAATGAATTTTCCCCACTTATTTTGTTTTTCTGCCCAGTTAGTATTTTGTGGCAGTTCACGTAGTAATGGACGTGATTCAACGATATGACCAACTCCTTTCTCGATCAGGAGCTTGAACAACAAGGTCGGTAAGGAGCACAAGAATTTCTCGATGAGGTCTATGTAGAGTTTCTTCTTGATGGTTTCCATCGAAGTTCTTTCTTCTACTGCTTTCTCGTCGCAGAATTCGTCGATGATCTTTTCGAACCACTCCGACAAGTTTGTCCTTCCCCCTTGAATCAATTTGTCTAGCAGCTGTTGGTCTTTAATTTCTTCTGAATTTTTCATCTAGAAGTTTCTTCAGAATCTAGGGTATCGTTTCTACAAACTTCTCATGATTCTTGGTAAAGAACCTTTCTTGTGCTTGGGCAGTCATTAATCTGTTTCTTCGTGTGTAATTCTGCAAATAATTTGCTACTTTACGCTCCCACTAGCCCTTAATCTCTTGTGCTGATATCATATGCTTGTATACATCTCAAACATGTACTCTCAGTGACAGAACTAATGTTGTAATCTCACAGATCACTTAGGGTTACCAATAATGCATACTAAAAGATACATACATAAGAGAGATAAGAGTAAGAATGGATAGGTAGAATAACATATTATATTATAGTGAAAGGGTCCATACCATTTAGAGAACTAAACCGAGTTCTCATCTGGCTCAACAGCCTAATATATATGAATTACAAATAGTTACAAATAACTACCTGTCGGTTCAGTGAACTGACACGACGTTATGTGGCTGACCTAACCTCTAGTTAGTCGACTAACCAACTTAGTTGGCTATCATTCAAGTCGGCTTACCAACTTGCTCCTCCAACACTCCACAACCTTGCTTCAACACATCTATATCTTGCTTACTTATACTCTTTCTAGTTCAAGAGATGTTTCCAGTCTTTGGGATGCCTTAAGCTTGATTAACACCCTAACTTGTTTGCTTCTTGATCAAGTTATCTTCTATGTCAGCGAGCCACTCTTCGCAATTCGACTCTGTGGGGTTTAGTGCACATATGACCCATGTCATCGTGGGAAATTTTCACTCGTTGGACTTCAACATTTTTCTCTATGTATTTATTGAAACTGTATTTATGCGAGGAAGTATTCATGCACTTCATCCATGTTTCATATCAATGACAACACTAACCTTGTTGGTCTATTAGTGACAAAATGATCCATCAAAGACAACACAAAGGTTCAATATTTTGTCCTTTGACATCAATGACAACACAAAGGTCAACAATATCCCCATTTGGCATTGATGAAAATACCAACTTATTATAATCTCCCCCTAAAAATGAGGTCTTCCTATGTGCACAAAAGGACTCCCTTGTGATTATGCCTTTGATTATTTGCTCTTTTATTTTTTGTAGATCCATACTTTAGTTTCTTTCATTCTCCCATTTTCTTTCCTTGTATTTTATTCTCCCCCTTTGACATCAATGGAAATGGCATTCTCTTTGTCATTAACTCCCCTTGGCTTCATGCTCATTTCTTTCTCCATGTCTTACTTTTGGGATTACAGGTTACAAATAATCTATTTCTACATAAAATATGTTGAATTGTGTCATTCTACCTCATCATGGTTGTTTTCAATTTCTGATATTTTCTATCTCTTAATTAATGATGTTAACATATGATCATGTCTTGGATATGCACACAACAAAATTTGATGGATGTCATTAAATTAGCTTGCGGTTACACATGTTTCCATCCGTCAATGTGTGTGGTAATAAAAATGATAAGAACAACAACTTATGCAAAAATGTCCACATGTTAATTTCATATTGGGGTTTTTAAATGACATCATTCCTTCTTAATCGATCCCATGAAATGGATTTTTTATTTTTGTCCTTTTTCCAATATTCATCAATCCATCCAATAAATTTTGTTTTCTCCGTAGCTATTACGACACATGCGAACATGAATTTCTTTTACTTCAATATCTCTTCAATTTATTCTTTGAGCACATGGAGAACCATCTTCTAATTCCATAAGTTGGTTGTGTATTTTCTTGGTTCATTATTCTATTGAGTTGTTGGTCCTTTCTTCTTTTGTCATCATCATGTATTCTTTCCTTCAGTGTTATAGCAGTCCAAGTGATAGTCTTCGCTCAATGATTCATTCTTAGCAGGAAAACTTTGTAAGGATTAGAGTAGACATGAGGGTATGGCATTCTCAATTCAAAGAGACAGAATTCATGGATTGGTACCACCAGTCACATTTCAACCAGGACACTACACATAAGCTATCCAATATAAGCAAGAGGGGTTATCTCCTTGAACGACATCAACAACCAATGTTTGAGCTTCTAAACCAGATTTGGGCTAAGAAAACTGCTTCCAATTCTTCATCCTTTACTCTGGAGCTATTGTAGTCATCAAATTTCATCAAGGTATATCCAATGGATCTGGAAATATGTACTTCAAATATTAATGTCAATCATGTTGAAGAAGTTGATCTCAAAATAAATCTATGAGTCATCTTCAGCTTTTATCGGCTTCCTTTTTATGCATAAAGAAACAGGCTCTGCCTCAATTTTGTTCAGCCCCACTGTATGTGGTCACTAGAGCTATGGTTTTGTATTGTACAACATTTGTGGCCTAATGTAATATGACCTTCGAAGCTCCAATTTGTGTATTACATCTTATGAATATAATACAAATCTTAAATTTTGTTTCTACACAATCTTCATTCGTGATCAAGTAATGCTTACTTGTACAATGTATCTCTTTATTGTCTCATGTGTGAAAATACAACACACTTTTGCATGTGAAATAATAGATGAACGTCATATTTTACAGACTAACACAAATCAAATGAGATAATACTACAACACTTTACTAACCCAGTCCTTGAATTCCTAATATATACCTAGTTTAATTGAAGGATCTTTCCTAAACTTTTGTTGATTAGCGAGGGAAGAAATTACTTGTTACTTGAGCTGTACTAGAGTTGTTTACTTCTTATGCACATATTCAAATCACTTTATTTACCCATTCCTTTTTTTGTGAAAAAATACCTTTGTTTATGTACATGACACCTTTTCTCTTTTCTCCATTCTTGTTTTCTAGAGTTATACAAGATATTTCTTCTTGGCTGCTTTAAATTCTTTGAATAGTATGAATCCTTGTGCCCAAATTTGTCACAAAAATAACATCTTACAATGAAACAATATTTTTCTATATGGCTAGCATAGTTACACCTCCAACATTTCATTGAACTAAAAATATTTTGTAACTTGAAGATACCTACGGTCTAGATACCATTAGGTACGAATCAGGGATGAAGATATTCATAAAAGCACCTTTCGTACACGATACACCAACTACGAGTTTCTAGTAATGCCATTTGGGTTGACCAATGCACCCAAAAATTTCATGTCCATGATGAACAATATATTCAATAATTACCTAGATAAATTTGCATTAGTATTTATAGAAGACATCCTAGTTTACTATAAGAGTAAAAAGGAACACGAGGAGCATCTCTGCATAGTACTGCAGGTGTTAGGGGAACACGAGCTTTATGATAAATTTAGTAAATGTGATTTTTTCAAACCATAGATACAGTACCTAGGTCACTTCATCTCTGAGAAGGGGATAGAAGTTGACCTGAAAAAGATTAAAGCCATAGAGGATTGGCCTACCCATACCAATGTCACTGACATTAGGTCATTTTTGGGATTAGCCGGCTACTACCGAAAGTTCTTTGAGAAATTTTCAAGGATTGATTGTCGCATGACTATTTTGCAAAAGAAGGAAAACAAGTGCTTATGGGTGACCAAGTACAAGGAAAGTTTTCAGAAGCTTAAACAAATTTTGACTATTGCACCGATACTACAAATTGCTGATCCTGATGGGAATTTCGTTGTTTGCACGGATGCAAGAATGGAATGACTCAGAGGATTCCTCTTGCAAAATGATTGCATGATCTGTTATGAGTCGTGAAATTTAAAAGAACATGAACAAAACTATCCCACCCACGATATTAAGTTAGCAACCATTATCCATGCCTTGAATATGCGGAGGCACTACCTCATGGGGAAGAAATTTATTCTAATCATAGACAACAGGAGTCTGAAGTATTTATTTGATCAGACGGATCTAAATTCTAGGAAGTCTAGATGGTTGGATTTCCTTAGTGAGTAACATTTCGAGTTAAAGCATATAAAGGGCAAGGAGAATAAAATTGTTGATTCTTTGATTTGATGAGTTCATATGTTATATGAGGTGACTTTAAGTCAAAACGATTCAAATTTGCATGAGAGGATCAGAATGACCAACATAGTTGACCATTTCTATGTTGAAATCCTCAAGAAGGTCTAAGAGGACAGGTTGTTTCAACTTAAAAAGAGTTAAGGTAGACGAGACAGGACTATTGTGGTCCAAAGAAATATTATATGTTCTGGAAGGAGGGGACATCAGGTCCAACATCCTCATGGAGTTTCATCAAAAATCCTACTCAGGGAATCTAGGATATCAAAAGATGATATCTGCGGTAAAGAACCAATTTTTTTGGCCTAAGTTAAAGGCCAACATAGCATTTTTTATTGAAAAATGTCAAGAATGTCATCTAGTAAAATATGAGCACCATCATCCTTCAGGATTGCTGCAACCATTACCCATTCTGGAATGGAAGTGGGAGGTCATTAGTATGGATTTTACTACGGGTCTACCAAAGAGAAGGAATCAAAATGATTCCATATTTGTATTGGTTGACAAGTTATCCTAGTGAAGTCAACCTACAAGGAAGTTCACATTAGTGACATATTCTTAAAGGAAATATTCAAATTGCATGGGATACCCAAGGAAATCATCTCGAATTGAGACACAAAGGTTACCAATTT
Organism: Pseudotsuga menziesii; assembly: GCA_001517045.1. NCBI lineage: Eukaryota > Viridiplantae > Streptophyta > Pinopsida > Pinales > Pinaceae > Pseudotsuga > Pseudotsuga menziesii. Next base: position 39,809 of record LPNX010626475.1, read on the forward strand.
TTTTTGGATATCCTTATTCTCTAGATTAGAGATGTAGTTAAACTTTAGTACTACTTACCACCCGTAGAAGGACGGGCAGAAAGAATGGGTAAACCAAATTTTGGAAGAAATGCTTAGGATGTATGTTATGAACAACCCCACCAAGTGGGAGGATTATCTACATCTTGGAGAATTTGTGTATAACAACGGATACGAGACCTCCATCAAGATGAGTCCCTTCGAGCTGCTCTATGGTCGGAAGTGTAGAAAATCGATTACTTGGGATATCCTGGTGTACCGGCTCATGTTAGGGCCCGATTTACTAAAATATTTGGAACAATTGGATACCAAAGTCTAGCAAAACCTTAAAGAAACACAAGACCGCTAGAAGAGCTACATGGATAAGAAAAGGAAATATAAATATTATCAAATCAGTGAACATGAACTTACTTAAAATTAAAAGCAAAGAGAATCTCATTAAGCATAGGAAGGTGTGGAAAGTTGGCACCAAGATTTTGCGGACCCTTTGAGATACTAGCTAAGAGAGGGCCAGTGGCTTATGAATTAGCCTTACCTTCTCATATAAAAGATCATAATGTTTTCCACACATCCTTATTGAAGAAATATGTATGTGGTACTAAACATGTTATTGATTGGTCCTTATTAGAGGTGGAGCCTAAAGGGGAGTTTGTACCTGAACCCCTTCATATTCTGGACAAGAGAGAAGTGCAACTCAGCAGGCGCACCATAGTCCAATTGAAAGTGCAATGGAAGCACTTTGAAGTCGAAGAGACCATTTGGGAGAATGAAGCCACCATGAGAGAGGCTTACCCCACCTTATTCAAATAACTTCATTCCTAGTCCCTAGAACACCAAGAAAGGTGTTTTTCTAACCAGGGAGGGATGTAATATCCTGAATTTTGACCTAAAATTAATGGGTGTAAGTCCCATTGCATGTGATGATACTTTGATGTTTATATTTTGTATATTGGGCATAAACCCCTCTACACATGAGTATGATGATTTGTTAGATATATTGGGCATAAGCCAATGCATATGTTTTATTTATCATGTATGTGATTGTATGTGTTGGGTGTGGACCCTGAAGAACATGAGTGTTTTGATTTTTGTGTTGAGCGTGAACCCTGAAGCAAATGAGTGGTTTGATGTTTGTGTTGAGTGCAGGCTCTAGAGTACATGAGTGATTTTATATTTGTGTTGAGTATACACTCTGAAGCACATGAAAGATAAGAATTGGAAGTGTTGGGCATAAGCCCTGAAGACTTCCAAATTGATGTTGAGCATAAGATATGGAACATTGGATCCTTGTCCATTGTATCTCTAGGTGTATTATACAAGTACATCCTAGCATTAGTGTTGAGCCAGAGGCTCTCGAATTGTAGTAAGTATAACTCCTAGGTTTTAGCATTGAGTGTGGGACCTGAATAATGCTAGGAGTTACTAAAAATTAATTGTGTTGAGTGAAAATGAATCTAATAAAACACCGACTTCATCTTACTTATTTTTAAGTTGATTAAATGAAATTTCAGATTTGTGTTTTTCCTCAAGCACTAAATAACTACCACAATATACGAGGTAATCCAACATGCAAGGAGGTTTAGAGTTGCATAACTTAGTTGACCAACCCTACCTGAAGGCCTTAATAAAAGAAATGATTATAAGCCAATGAAAGTACCAAGTGATTGGGATCATGCTATATGATACCTAAAGTAAATGTTAACAATGATATATGTATATATATATATATATATATAGTTTATATATGTTATGAAAAAAAGAGTAAGCATATGTATTAATTATAAATAAATAATAGTAACTATAAATAATAAATAAAGAACCTATGTATTATTATTTGTAACACCCCGGTTTTGACCCCGTTTGCATGATGTATATAATGTAATTAATCATGGCGAGGAGCTAAAGGAAAAAGCCCCACCATCGATTTGGTTGTGTATGTTTCGGCAATAGGGGTAGTTGTCGATGGTATATCGTGATATTTGGCACATTATAGTTTGGCATCATGTAAACACGCACATCAATTAAAAATAAACCCACAACCAGCTACGGCAGTGCAACGTTAAAATGAAAAGGGCATGATTCCAAATGATAAGGGTGTGGGGGATGTCAAACCTTGGTCATGGGGGAAATCCATGTGTTGCCACCTTGTTTGATTTGACATCTTCTCTTGTCTCATCCAACCTCCTTATTGTCTTGTTTTGGGTAGTTGAGGTAGTTATTGCTGAGTGTTGGTGGGTGTGGCAGGACTGTCCATCCTTGCCCACATTCCCACTCAACCAGCGGACTCTCCTCTTCACTCGTGTGGGCAGAAGAAACGATTCATTCTCCCATTCTCTCGATGGTCTGCTCGTTCCTCTCGATTGTCTGTTCATCCACGCGCAGGAGGAGGTGGATTCATCTTCCTCACGCAGAGCTGAGTGAGAAGGGGGTGCGATTTATTGCTGGGTCATTGGTTGCTTCCCCTCTCTCACATTGTTTGTCGGTCTGCGGTGGTATTCCTTCCACTCATGCAGAGAACTGGTTTTCCCATAATTTTCTTCATGCACATGGATTTTGCGTTGGTTTTCCTCATGCAGGGAGCGGGTGAAAGCGTGGCTGTCACTCAGTATTTTCGGGTGCAGGAGCCATTCACGCTCGGGGCTGTGTGCCTGTGTGTTCCACACTAGTTTCGGTGGTATGTATATGTCTCCCTATCGATTGTGGCCGTGTATGCTGTCTATTGTGGTCTGCGGTTGTGTTTTCCTTCTGTCCATGCCGAGAGTCTGATTTCTCTCCATTGTCGGACTGTTTAATTTTTTCGCTATTTCATTGTGGGATGGGAGATGTCATCTTCCCCACATTTTTGTTGGCTATGGTGTCCAATTACATATTGGGCCACTGTGTATTCGTAGTGAGCCATTTTCTGCTGTGGTCTGCGTTTGAGTTTCCCATCGCTATGCTGGGAGTTCTGTTTCTTATCCATTGTGGGCTATGGATTGTTGCCATCATTCATTTTGTGTTTATGGCTGTTGATGCACCCTGGTTTTCGGTTGTTGTTGAGTTGTTTTGGACACGCTAGGGCCAAGAACAACTCTGAGTTGTCTTGTGGACTTGAGCTGTGTCTCACCTTTCGTTTGGGACTGTCACCGGTTGTCTTTGCCTTCTTTCACAGAGCTATGAATGGGTTTTCTTGCTGCGGTATGCAGTGGTGGTCTTTGGACTGTTGAGAGTGGGATTAGAGGCTGGGTGTGCAGGAGAAGGCTGGTGTTGAGGCCACCAGCTTGGCATTTAGTCTATCCTAGCTCCTTGACAACCTGATGAATCCTATGGTGTGGGTTTGGCTGTGTGTTGGAAAACCTTAGCTATGTGCAAGCCTGCGTTGACCCTTATTCCTTGAGGAATCATGCCCAGCTCGAGGGTGGCAGTGTTGCTGAGAGATTGATGAACACGCTGGCCTATGGTTGGGTGGAACATTGCAGCGACGTAGCTGGTTGCAGGACGAGTTCTTCATCAAAAGATAGGTTACCTTTCCTATTTTACTTCTACAACCACATCTATTGTTAATGAATGTGATGAACATGTTGAATGGATGCTTGGATGAATGTATGTTGCTTCTGCTGTGCATGATAAATGTTCATGTGTGTATGATAGATAATTGCACTTGCGTATGTTTCACTTCCATGCATCTTGTTTTCAACAATTTTTATTCATGTACATGTTCATGGGGCTGTTTGCCCATGTTTGGTGTGTTGGTTGTGTCCTCTTCACCAGTCGGAGGTTCGGGGACATGACAGCATGGTATCAGAGTTTAAGGTTGCAACAATGGGCCTTTATGGGCCAAGAAGGAGCAACTGACAGAGGGTAGAATTACCTTCTATGTCCAGCAGAACAGCAGTAGACAAAAGAATTCCAAAAATGGTCTAGGTATTGGGATAATCGGATCGTCGGAGGACTTAGTCCAAAGTCTCACCGATACATCGGATCACCTAAGCTGAAGGCCACCCGATGGAATCCAGTTGGAAGAAAATTGTGGAAAGATTTCTACGTGTTCGTCAGCCGTCGACGGAGAACAGTGGAAGTCGGAGTCGTAGTTGCGGAAGGGATCAGCTGAAGGCCGCCGATACGTTAGCCCCTTTTTGTGGAAAGACCACCGAAATTTAGTTGTTCGAGGCATCGAAACGTCAGTGGAAGAACCAAGAGGATAATGGGTTGAACCGCCGACACCGATGGCGGAGAGGAAATTTTGAAATTTTCTTCTAACTCATGAAATCATTGGCAATCGGCGATGATTAGTTGATCTCATCATCGATGGATAGACGAAGGACCCGTCAATGAACTACATCAAAAGAAATTAGCCGATGATGCGTCTGCCGTTGCGGAAGTCTAGAGGACTAACCTTCCGATGGGTAGAAGTCTCGACTGCCGATGCCACGGGAGGAAGACGTTCCTGCAGCCGACGCAATAGGAAAATATTTTTGAAAAATTTTCTAAGGCAAGAAAATCATCGGTGATCAGTGAACATTAGTGGTATTGATCACCGATGAACATTGGCAAAATGTAGCAGATAATGTGTCCGCCGTTGCGGCTGCGGAATGAACTATTCCACCGATGCTAGTCCTTCGGGTCACTGATGTCGTAGAAAAAGTTTGAAATTTTTTTCTAAGTATAGAAATCGTCGGCCAACGAAAGAAGAAAGTTCTTCGTGCGCCCGCAGTTGCGGAAGTCTAGAGCACTACACTTCCGATGAGAAGAGGCTACCGATGTCGATCAGGTTGTGTCACTGATCAGAAGAAGATCAAAGATGATGGGTCACAGTTGCGGCTACTAAAGGAACTATTTCTCCGATGAAAAGAAGAAAGTTGAGCCGATGAAAAGAAGAAGAAAGTGACAAAGAAGAAGGCTAAAGGGAAAATTTTGAAAATTTTTCTAAGTCCCGGAATCATCGGCCATCGGCAACGGTTAGTTTATAGAGATTCCGAGAGTGGATGAGCTACGTCGGATGAAGGGAATGGATTGAACATTCACTGTTGCAGATGTCTAATGGACTATCCTTCCGAAGGATAGAGGATCCGATCGACGATGAACAACGGAGAAAGTTAGCTGTTTGAGTAGCCGATGCGGCGGCGGATGAAGGGAGAAGTTTTTTCGAAGAGCTGGAAGCATCGAAAAAATTTAGACGATCGAGCAGCCGATGCAGCAGCAAGCATTGAAGAAATTTAGAGGATGAGGCTACCAATGCAGCAGAAAGGAAATTGGTTTTGGCCGTCGATACAGCGAAGGAAATTAGATGTTCTAGCCGCCGAAACGTCAGAAATTTTGTTGGGATGAGGCCAGATTTTGACAAAGGAAATTTTTGGGTTTTCAAAGTGGAATTTCTCAGCAACTTCCAACTATTTTTCAGTGAGATTCTCAGTAGTATTTCAGTAGCTTCAAGGATGAAAAGGAGAAGAAAAATCCTAGGTGGCTGAAGTTGGCGCACAGACCAAAAATACAGTTGTGTGTAAAATGCCGAGATTTGGTGAAAATCTTCATTTTTAGAAGGGGTGTGGTTTTCACACCCGAGGTCAGAATGAAGCATGGAGATAGGCGTTGGAAAGCTTATCCAGTAGGGAACAAGGGAAAGTCACCAGAATCTTAGCATGGAGCAGCAAAGTGCTAATGACGGTTGCTGCTATCAAATGGACAAATATGGGAAATTGCATGCCCAGAGGTAGTAAGGACTATGAAGGCTAACCAGCCATTGTGTGGAAGAGGAATTCCATGCAATGATGAAGGATTTAAAAGGGAAGTTCCTTAAACCCTACCTTGCTAATTATGATTACAAGCTTTATACATGAAATGTATGAGGATATGCCTTGCATGCATAGGATATTACATGTTGGTAAGAATATTGAAAATTATACATCTATAATGAACCACTAATGATATTTATTGCATTGGTGTTGGAATTAGTGGAAAAAACTATGACAACATGGACCTGGATGGATATGTTGCTGATGCTAAAAAATGTGACTAGCAACCCTATGGAGAAAGGGATAAAGCAACAAGTCCAGGATAAAAAGTTGGTGAGCAAATTTTGCAATCCTCTGCCAGATACTGACTAAACTGGTAATGTCAAGGGTGTAAGTAGGATCCATGCAGGTAAGAGTGTGATTATGATGAATTCCATGGAACGGTAAAGGTAAGAGACCTCATACCATGTGGAAATTTGAATATATAAAGGTGTCATGCCTATATATGTTGATTGAGCTTAGTATCCCAAGGAAAGTAAATACTGATGATCTTGATTGTAGTAATGCATCCTATATGAAGTATTCATGGTTAGGCCATGCATGGTATGTTGAATGCATAGTATTCCTGAATTCATGCAAGGTAGCATTGAATGGATATGGATTAAAAGATTTTATAAATCTTGTAGTTATGCATTGAATGGATGCATGTGAAAAATTTGAGCAAATGTTGTAAGTATGCATACATCAGCGTGGGTGCAAATGTTGTGATACATTGCATGAATGCATTGAGATGAGTGCATGTGATATTGTGAATAACTAATGGCTGAAATGATGAATTGATGATAATTCTGGAACTGTTTCAAAGGCTGTTATGAATGCAAGATAGTAAGTGCATAAAGAGGATAGTCATGATCAATTGGCTTCCGGAAATGCTCTATCGAAGAGCAAGGTGGTATGAATGATACGCTTGTGAAGTAAGGAGTATCTAAAAATTTCATTTAAATTACATGAATGATGTGACTATACCTTGCAAATATTAGTATGATAATGATTGCGTGAAGTAAATGAATTTTGGTAATATTGATGTGACTAACCGTTGGAAGTACTTGGATTTTATAAATTCTGAAAATGCTTCAGTGATGGTTGTAGCAATGAAAAGGTTATATGCATCTAGACTTACCAAGTGTTTGGTTGATTGAAGCTCATGTTTCAGGTAGATTATTTCGATCATGGCAGTGAGAGGTAAGACCCTAACCAATGCCAGAATCTACCATATGAAAGAGCCAAACCTTATGAGAAGAGTCTCATGGTTGTAAAAATAGTTGGTATGCATAATAGGTTGTTAAATTTGAATTGTGAATTTCGGATTTAAGAAATTGCTGACGACTACTAGTCACTATTGGCTTGCATAAGATTGTGTTGGATGATTGAAGCTCAGGTTTCAGGTAGATTATTTCGAGCATGGAAGTGAGAGGAAAAACCCTGACCAATGCCAAAATATACCATGTGAAAGAGCCAAACCTTATGAGAAGAGTCTCATGGTTGTGAAAATAGTTGGTATGCATAATGGGTTGTTAAATTTGAATTGTGAATTTTGGATTTAAGAAATTGCTAACGACTACTAATCACTATTGGTTTGCATAAGATTGTGTTAGGAGGATGCATTGTAAGTGGGAATTCATATTATGTTAGAAGCAAATCAATTTCTGTAGTAGGCAGAGTTGCAAATTCTTGTTGAATTTGATTACTAATGTCATTGCTTGGTTATGGAAAAATCAATTTGGATTGTATTATCAGATAATAATTGACTGTTTGGCTATTTTATGAATGTTCCAGGGGTACACACTGCAGGAAGATCACGTGTGATGGCATGCAGAAGCCAAACTTCATGGGAAGGTTTTCCCTTATCTTGGAAAAAGGTTTCGGGTGAAACTCCATTGGACATCTTGGAAATGTCTCATCTGCACTGCATGTTTGGAAAGAAACATGAGTGAGATGGTATAGATTATGTAGGTGAGACATGTGTGGATATGAAACATAAAAAGGAAGCAGGGATGGGGGCTTGGTTTGCTTAAACCTGGTGATTGGAAACCACACAGACAGAGCTAGAGGGCTAACTTTCTTCTCCACAACCCCAGAATAGCACTGGAAGGGAATGCAGGGCCTGAGGGACTGTGTAGCAGAGAAGGGACTGATTCCTTATGTTGGGTGTGTGTGGGTGTCTTAGAAGTCAGGTTAGTTCTGGTGTAGGTGTTCCTAGCTCTACAATGAGCTCACCAGCTTAGCATTTATCGTTTCCCAACTCCTTGATGGCTTGACTATGCCTGATATATATAAAAGGAATATTGCGTCGGCAAATGGATAAGTGTTCTGTGACCCTTGCTAAGAATATGCATGTCAAATTATTAAAATTCCATATGCAGAACATGCTTTGATTTTATTTCCATCATGACCAATTGTTTGAGTATGAATAGGACCTACATGGTTCACATCGGAAAGGGGTGCACACTTTCCCAATGTCAAGTCATGAAAGGGTTTTCGATATTGATTACACCCTAGGGAGTGGACGCACTCCTGGTGTCTCAATACTTGATAGTGAATGACATGAAATATGTTTACAGTTTTAGAGCAATAACGCTAATGAGTTTGCTCATATTGCTTGTGTTGATAGGCTAAATAGATGCAGTTGGGTGTTGCACCCTAAAGGTAAAAGGTAAAGGTAAAAGGTAAAAGGTAAATGGTTGTTGTGAGGGGTTGCGGAGTAAGGGTTATTGTTGATATAAGTGTATGTTGGGCTGCTATATGCCTAGGGATCCATAGTAGATCCTAGAGTTGGAAATGGTCGTGGTAAAGTTCCAAGCCCAGTCAACATGAGGATGTACCGGTTGGACATTAATTATTTAATGTTGAGGAGAAGCCTGCGTGCTGACCTAACATCTAAGTCCATAGGTGATCTCAAGGCTTGCAAAGTGAAGCAGGATCCTATGGATGAACGAGGAAATGCACAATACAGATAAGTATTGGATTATTTTGCTTATAAATATACATGCGTATATGATTTGGTTATGATGTTTTAAGCTCTTGTTCTAGAGATAAAACCGATGAGAATAAACTAAACATGTGAATCTATTCAATGTTTGGATATAGGTATCACTGGGAGCGAGGACTATGAGAGCATCCTAGGGGTGCATGTGGACATGTGACTGTCCTGGAGAGCTCGGATTGAGCGGTAATGAAAAAGGTGCTAGTGAGACCGTGAAGTTCCTAGCAGCCGAGACAAACCATGTGGAGAGACTCCATGGTTTAGAGGTCTGGAATAGACCGAAGACACTAAGTGTCATGACCAAGAGGGATTGGTCC
>LPNX010626475.1:49689-92080 GCA_001517045.1 Pseudotsuga menziesii
CCTTGGTCATGGGGGAAATCCATGTGTTGCCACCTTGTTTTATTTGCCATCTTCTCTTGTCTCATCCAACCTCCTTAATGTCTTGTTTTGGGTAGGTGAGGTAGTTATTGCTGAGTGGTGGTGGGTGTGGCAGGAATGTCCATCCTTGCCCATGTGCCCACTCCACCAGTGGACTCTCCTCTTCACTCACATGGGGTAAAAGAAACGATTCATTCTCCCATTCTCTCGATGATCTACTCATTCCTCCCGATTGTCTGTTCATCCACGCGCAGGAGGAGGTAGATTCATCTTCCTCACACAAAGTTGAGTGAGAAGGGGGTGCAATTTCTTGCTAGGTCGTTGGTTTCTTACCCTCTCTCATGCTGTTTGTTGGTATGCGGTGGTATTCCTTCCACTCACACAAAGAACCAGTTTTCCCATCATTTTCTTCACGCACAGGGATTCTGTGTTGGTTTTCCTCACGCAGGGAGTGGGTGAAATCGTGGCTGTCACTCAGGATTTTTGGGTGCAGGAGCCATTCACACTCGGGGCTGTGTGCCTGTGTGTTCCACACTAGTTTTGGTGGTATGTATATGTCTCCCTGTCGATTGTGGCCATGTATGCTGTCTACTGTGGTCTGCGGTTGTGTTTTCCTTCTGTCCATGCCGAGAGTCTGATTTCTCTCCATTGTTGGATTGTGTAATTTTTTTGCTATTTCATTATGGGACGGGAGCTATCATCTTCCCCATGTTTTTGTCGGTTGTGGTGTCCAATTACGTATTGGGCCACTATGTATTCGTAGTGAGCCGTTTTCTGTTGTGGTATGCGTTTGATTTTCCCATGGCTATGTTGGGAGTTATGTTTCTTATCCATTGTGGGCTATGGATTGTTGCCATCATTCATTTTGCGTTTGTGACTGTTGATGCACCCTGGTTTTGGGTTGCTGCTGAGTTTTTTTGGCCATGCTAGGGCCAAGAACAACTCTGAGTTGTCTTGTGGACTTGAGTTGTGTCTCACCTTTCGTTTGGGACTGTCACCGGTTGTCTTTGCCTTCCTTCACAGAGCTGTGAATGGGTTGTCTTGCTATGGTATGCAGTGGTGGTCTTCGGACTATTGAGAGTGGGATTAGAGGTTGGGTATGTAGGAGAAGGCTGGTGTTGAGGCCACCATCTTGGAATTTAGCCTATCCTAGCTCCTTGACAACCTGGTGAATCCTATGGTGTGGGTTTGGCTGTGTGTTGGCAAACCTTAGCTATGTGCAAGCTTGCATTGACCCTTATTCCTTGAGGAATCATGCCCAGCTCGGGGGTGGTAGTGTTGCTGAGAGATTGATGAGCACGCTGGCCTATGGTTGGGTGGAACGTTGCAGCGACGTAGCTGGTTGCGGGATGAGTTCTTCATCAAAAGATAGGTTACCTTGCCTATTTTACTTCTACAATCACATCTTCTGTTAATGAATGTGATGAACATGTTGAATGGATGCTTGGATAAATGTATGTTGCTTCCGCTGTGCATGATAAATGTTCATGTGTGTATGATAGATAATTGCACCTATGTATGTTTCACTTCCATGCATCTTGTTTTCAGCAATTTTTATTCATGTACATGTTCATGGGGTTGTCTGCCCGTGTTTGCTGTGTTGGTCGCGTCCTCTTCGCCGGTCGGAGGGTTGGGGACGTGACATTATTTACTAAAAAATATTAAATGAATATTTAGATACCTAAAGAGTCAAAATAGGAACTAGTCAAAGAGTTCTTAAGTTAAGTTAAATAAATATTAATTTCACATAAATCAACTAAAAGATTGTTTTAAGAAAATAAATGATTCTTGATCTAACTGAAATTTAACTCCTTTTTTCCCAAAATATTGTCTATAAATACCCAATCCAAAGAGAGGCTTTGGGACCCATTCATTTTTTCCTATCTAATTACTATTCTCCTAAGAATTTTGGAGAGCATTCCAAAAGCAAAGAAATTAGGTACATAACCTGATATTTCAGATAGGGAATCCTTACCTTTAGGAGCTCTAGACTACTGGCATGTTGGAACCAGATCAGGTGGATCTAGATTGAAACCAAGAATGGTTATGGGTCATGGTTGGGTGGGACGCGGTAGTTCCCAAGTTATTCGGTTAATAGATATGAGGTATTAATTGTCTATTTTCTTATTAATTCTATGTGCTTGAGTGTGCAGGGTTCTAGCCATTAATAAACTCCAAATTGCAGGTATGAGTTTTTTAATCTTTTCTAAGTTCTTACATATTTCACTAAGTAGGGTTTATAATCATGAATAGAAATCTTTACATTAAATGCATGCTTCAGCTAGGTTTTAATTTGATTATAGAATCTTAGTCTAAACTATCTCTACATAAAACTCTAGGGATAGATTTTATGTGATAGGTTGATTTCTTGCTAAAACCTTAAACTCGGCCATTATTTCCTATATAGGGATTTTATAGTTTAAACGCTATTAGTATTAATTTAAATTGTCAAACAAGTTTATCTTAGATTTAAACCCTAGTTATTAAGATAACTAGCTACTGGATTCTTCTCAAATAGTAATGTAAAGATAAACCAGAACTCTCATTAAAATAAACCATTTATAAATTATAAACAAAATAACTAGAGATCATATATTTTACACCATTAATTCAATCCCTCAAACATAAATCCAAAACGCTAGCATATTTCATAAAACCGGTGAGAACACTTTTGTTTCCACATCATAACACCAACCAAACATTTAAATAAACACTATAATCCATGCTACGAAATGAATATAACATTTCTAAAAGTATCCTAAACCTAGGACAACCATCAAATCCTATCCATGATCGGTTGCGATATTTTACATATTTCATTTCTTAATTTATACATTAAATCGTTAACCCAAGCAGCCATCGAATCCTATCCAAGATTGGCCATAGGTATATATATATCATAAACTACAAATCAAACGATTAACAATGAATTAAAAACAAACCAATTATATATTAAACTATCAAGACAACGCCATTCCCTGCGCATCACACTAGTGGAATCTCATCAACTAAACCATGAAATCACATTATCTTACAAAGAGAATTAAAAACCTTCAAAAATCAATCGTATAATTAAACCTAGGATCGAATCCTATGGAACACCCAAACAAAACTATCAAACCGCAAGTATAAATCATTAACAGCCCAGGATCGAATCCTATACGCTCCAATAACAAAACAATACACTACGAATTATATATTAAGGATTTATCCTCTCAGGAAGCCCAAAAGGAATTTAAATATAACCAACAACGTAAACAAAAATGATACAGAGCTACACTCTTTACATCAATTGGACAGTCACATTCTTAAAACATAAACACATTCTTATAAATAAACATAGGTTGTGTTTCCATGCCAAGGACTGAGCTAAGATTCATGCTTACGATCGCACTGTAAAACCAAGGCACATCAAATCATAAACTTATGCATCCACATTTTTACCACACAGTAATACCATAAGCATACATTGCCTAAAATTACACAGTCAAATCAACCATGGTGCCATTACAAGCAATGGCACTATAAATACAAGAAACGTATTATAAAAATAAACAAAGATCCATTACCCAACATAGTTTCCCTTAATATTTATCAAAACCGAATATACATTCTTCTAAACAATAAATTTATGCATGGAGTTGTTACCCAACATAGTTTCCATTAAGATTTATCAAAACCAAATATACCCTGTTCAAAACAATAAATTTATACATAGAGCCAAGCCAAGATTCTAATAGTCAACCTTTATCCCCAAAAGTTTACAAATGGTACAGCCATGGAATGACTACACAGTTGCATCTGTAAATACTAAAGAAACTATAAAACCCTAACCAATGAAACCACACAGCGATACATTTCCCCACCAAAAGCTTGAAACCTACATTAAAAACACACAGCAGTGTAAGAGCCTTGCTAATTTCGGGGCTTACCCAAAGAATGGTTGCAAAGGAAACCTATGGCGAACATTCCAGACACGATAGAGCCATGCTTAGTCACCTGTACAAACAAACGCAAGTTCCATCAGGAGCGTACAATTGAAATCATAACCAAACCAAACATTATAGTATGTAGACCAACATGATCACACACCTAACAAGAGAGCGAGAATCTTATTGGTTTCGAATCATGGGGGACACATCTCGCACCAGGAAGAATGAGACCATGAATCTCCACCATCGAAATGAAACGATAGCAAACCCTAGCCCGTGCTTGAGGAATTATTCCCACGCTTCCCAAGGACCATTAAAGTCACCACCCTATCCACCTCTGTCAACGAAATCAAAACCCATATCCCTATAGTTTTGGTTCATGTCATTTTTTCCATAGTTTGCTATCCGCCAACGTATAAACCTTAAACCCTCCAATGTAATGTTATCCCAAAGTTCTGATGGCATATGGATTATGCCATAAACATCAAACCATTACCATATAGTTCAAGCATATAATATAATGCATCTAAGGTTTGAAACCTTAGCATATAGGTTATATAATGAAGTTATAAACATGCTTAAATACAACTCTTATAAACCTTATTACCATAGGTCTTAGGTACAGATACACCTAGGACTCTAGCCTCTTTTCACACACCTATGAACAAGAATAGTGTAGTGTAGATGTAGTTTGTTGTAAACGTAGGATGTTTTATTGTCACTATCATAGGACAGAGTCCATCGAAGAAATAACTTGGACAAGAGAATAGGAGCATGCATTAATTCATGACGAATCAAGTAATCCCCTTAGCAATAGAAATCCTTACCTTTCTAAGTGGTCCCTCAAGGGATAAAACCTCACCAATCCACCCCATGACATACATAGGTAAGTCAACCTCTTATTAAATAAACCATAAACAAATTTAAAGGAATCTAAAGTAAAAGTAAAATGTAACATAAATATAAGTGTCAACAAATGTCTATGATTAATAGACAGGTAAAGTAAACGCACAAACATGTCAAAGTAACAGAACAACATCAAATAAAACATCATCATCAGACAAGAGAACACATAGAAGAAAACAACATATGACACTTAGGTTCAGTATACAACCATGTTTTATTTTGCAGAAGTTTTATACAATGTCCTTGAATTTAGTATTTTATTATCCTACAATTTTATTTATTTATTTATGAATTTTAGGGACATTACAGGATTGCTCGACATGTATGAATTGTTTCATGCCTTGTAGCTATTAATATTTATTTAAATATGTAATTTGAGTAACTTGTCGTGTCAATGGTTAGAAGAGACGATCGGGTATGTTACAATTAGCTCCTATATCTTTTCCACAACTATCATCAAAAATAATTTTGAGAACATAAATGCAAAGAAAAAAAATATTTAAAATCAAGGCATCCCCAAAGTATCCCCTTAAGGACACCACTATAAACTAGTGGAAAATGAGAGATTAGTTACAAAAAAAAACCAAAATCCGCATATCAATGACAATTTTTGGTTTGGTGATCGCCAGTGGTTAATTTATGGTCTTTTATTACACGACCAAAATTGGTCATTTATAGCTTATCAGTTGGTCATTAATCTAGTCATATATTTGGTCATTAATTTGGTCATATATTTGAATCAATCACCAAATATATGACCACACTTATGACCAAATTAATGACCACATGACAAACTAGAATATGACCAAATTTGGTTGTGTAATAAAAGACCGTAAACTAGCCACCAAAACTGCTTTTTGGTCGTTGATATGCAAATTTTAGTCATTTTTTCGATCATTTATATCTCATTGTTTGGTCACATATCTCTCAATTTTTTTTCATTTTATATGCGAATTTTGGTCATTAATCTCATTTATTGGTCACTAATTTAGTCATTTTTAATTGTTTTATGTGTGGTTATTATATTTTAGTAGTTTTAATGGTGTCCATTATTAATCAGTATAATTTTTTCATATAATTTTTTTACATTATTTATCATCATCTAATACACAAGTGAACTATGCAATGTCACAATAATCAGTGAATTACAATGCTTATCAATAATATAATGTACAACCATATAAGTTCTTATAAATAATATAATGTACAACCATATAAGTTTTAAACTGCACAAATTATATTATATATATGAAATGTCAAATATTACAATAAATATGAGTTTTATCAAAACTATCTCCATATAACTTTACATGAAAAACATCTAGTACATCGATGCATTTTCAAATAATTACAATAGTTAAACCATCCTACTTGTACTTGGATGCTAAGCCATATTTATATCCCGTGACATCTTCAATTAACCCATACTTAGCATCTTGAAAGCCTCAGCAGCACGCTCTTCATACTCAATGGCAAAGCCTTAGCAACAAGCTCATTATACTCAATGGCCCACTTAGTTAAGTTCACTCCTGCAAAATCCAATAAAAAAATCTCAATATAAAAACAATGAACTGTAACAGTAGAAAAACAATGAGGCAAATTATTTATAATGTTCAATGGCTAACAACAATAACCAAGTTCATGTGCAAAATAGGAAAATATAATCTAACAAATTCAAATAAAGAATTCAAAACAATCAGGATTCAAAACACATTAATGTATTATCTTTCATGCAGTTATTTGGTGTACGAGAAATAAAAAACCATTATGGAATGGTATATACAACAAGATACTTCATACATTAACTCATGCTTACCTCTATCAAGTGAGTAATACCAGAGACACTCAAGTACTCTAGGTTTGGCATCTTCAGCTGGTTTTTATAGTTAGGAATAAGTGAGTCTAATTTATGTTCAGTTGCACTTATCAACCTATCAAAATAAAATATTTTGAATTACATTTTATGGCTGCATAAATAGAATCTTGCAATCGCGTATGTCATAAGAAGCCAAAGAAATGTATGTCATACGAATCTTCCAATCATGTGTAAATGTAAACAATGACTTTCATACAACTGCAATATGACCCAAGTACTAAAATCAATGATTCCAAACACAAATATGTTTCCAAATATCGATTTATAGTGCTTTCCAAAAAGAAGGAGAATTTGCACTGTTAGTAATTTCCAGTTTCAAATCAATATGCCCAAATGATTCATATTTGTTGATTATACAATAGTTATGTTCTGGGATGGTTCCAAAACTCATCAAATGCTTAAAATAACACGATTCTCTTGCAGATATCAAGGAAATAAAAATGTCAAGGTGACAAAAACAATTTCTAGAAATGAAGTATTAAATCAAGTGTAAATTTCAAAGGTGCATAGTATGTATGCCTCAAGCAAACCCAATGAAAAAAAATATATGATTGTCATAGCATGTACTGCTGTTGGAAATTGCAGCTCTTCTTATGTTTTAATATGCATGCTATCTCCAATTTATTTACTTCAAGTGTGATGAACAGGATTCCAATTTTTTTGCACCAAGTATAAACACAATCCCAATGTCAATATTGTAATTTTAAGGTAGTGATATGTAGTTCAGATTTGGTTTATGGGAAAGTTTGCAATACTAAACTTGCACTTATGAAATTATACTCATAATAGAAGCAATCAATTAATCAATATGTATGCCAAATGTCACCATGGGAAAGAGATAATACCTAGGTATCTGAAATTCCAATGTAAATCACAATAAAAATATTCAACTTAAGAATACAATTTTTAGTATGAAAAATCATTGATATTATATGTTCATAATTTATCAGCTCATTTTAGTATCACTATGACAATTTTTAAAAATACTATATACAACAAGATACTTCATACATTAAATCATGCTTACCTCTATTAAGTGACTAATACTAGAGACACTAAAGTACTCTAGGTTCGGCATCTTTGGCTGCTTTTGATAGGTAGGAAGAAGTGAGCCTAATTTCTGCTCAGCTACACTTATCAACCTGTAAAAATAAACTATTGTGAATTAGATTTTATGGATGCATAAACATAATCATGCAATCACGTATGTCATACAAATCTTGCAATCATGTGTAAATGTAAACAATGACTTTCACACAGCTGCAATATGCCCCAAGTACTAAACTTAGTAATACCAAAAACAAATATGCTTCCAAATATCGATTTATAGTGCTTGCCAAAAGGAAGGAGAATTTACACTATCAATAATTTCTAGTTTTAAATCAATATGCCCAAATGATTCATATTTGTTGAGTATACAATAGTTATGTTCCATAATGCTTCCAAAACTCATCAAATGCTTAAAAAACATGACTCTCTTGTAGATATCAAGGAAATAAAACTATTAAGGTGACCAAAACAATTTCCAGAAATGAATTATTAAATCAAGTGTAAATTTCAAAGGTGCATAGTATGTATTCCTCAAGCAAACCCAACAACAAAATGGATATGACTTTCATAGCATGTACTGCTTTTGGAAATTGTAGCTCTTCTTATGTTTCAATATGCATGTTATATCCAATTTATTTACTTCAAGAGTGATGAAAAGGATTCCAAAGTTTTTGTACCAAGTATAACCACAATCCCAATGTCAATAATGTAATTGCAAGGTAGTGATATGTAGTTCAGATTTGGTTTATGGGAAAGTTTCCAATACTAAACTTGCACTTATAAATATATACTGATAATATAAGCAATCAATTAATCAATATGTATGGCAAGTATCATTGTGGGACAGAGATAATACCTAGGTATGTCAATGCCAATGAAAATAAAAATAAAAATATTCAACTTAAGAACGCAATTTTCAGCATGACAGTATGCAAGATAAATACCATGGAAAGATGACAAGTGCTATTCAATATGCCCAGTCAAAGGATAAATACATATGTCATGCTTATGGGAAGACTATCAACAAGATGCAGAGATTTATGATATTGATATTTACCATTAAATAAGCATCCAAAATAGATAAGATGGTAAAGATTTATGATATTCTTATGTTTATGTTTTAGGTGTCCAAGAGATGGTTGGATGAGAAGACAATCACAATAAATTAGGTTCCTTGTGCTAGGATGGAATTATTGGAAGACAAAGCAGACAAATGTTAACAAACAATTATCTTTGGGACTATGTTAGGGCCCATGGTGTCAAACATTTGATAGTTGATAGCTTAGGTGTCAAAGGGATGTTGGTAGGTTGGTGTAGGGTCAAATGATCCATGGAAATATGGTGATGGTTTCCTCCTTTATGAATATGCAATTAAGAGTTTATGGAGGAACAAGAGGTATGAAGATGGCTAAATAAGGAGCCTAAAGCCCTTGTGTTGAAGGTTTATAGCTGTGGGATCATGGAGGAAAGCATCTAATCCAAGGTGATTGTAACACAGAAGCACATAGGGGGTGACCTATATGATTTACAATCCATGGGATTTGGTAGGCCATTAGGATCTAGAGGCCAAATCAGTGATGAAAATGGCCTTGTTTTTAGGGATAAGTTGGCTAGAAATGAATGGGATGGTATCTAGGCTAGTTTAGGATGATGGAGGTGTAACTTGTGTGTAACCTAGGGCTTCCTAAAAATGTTTTTACAATTTTTTTACACACTTTTGAAGTGTATGACCACTGTGGTAAAAAAAGAAACAAGTGCATCTTCAAAAGCTAATGGTGTGTTCACCATATCCTCCATCCTCTCATCAATGGGTGACTAGTACAATTGGAAGGGTTTGTTTCACAAGGGTGCAATTTATCTTTTTGCATTAAGAAAATAGGGTGGTATACAAGAATTTATATAATCAACAAGTCTTAGAGGCCCAATCATACCTTCAAAATACAACATTGCACTCACACTAGGAGATTCTATTAGATGCTATAAGTCTTCTACAACCATTGGAAGTGTTTCCTTTTGGGAGAGGACTTTCTACTTCAACTAGTTTGTAGTATGAATCATACAATGATTCACCCTGTTTTAACTTTTAGCCAAAAAGAAAATCCCTAATTCTTGAAGACGTGATTTACAAGAAGAAAAAATGGCTACCTAATCTTCATCTCTGATTGTAAGATAGATAAAATAAGTTCATACTATTGCAATTATAGGGTAATTGCTTCTTATCATCATGGATAACCCCTATGATAACACTGTCCATCATTGAAACAAGGAATACAATGTATCCATTGCCATAATTTCCTAGCAACAATCATTGAGATGAAACTGCTGGAATAGTGGCAGTAACCAAAAACATTAATTAGTCCATGCGTAGAAATCCATGCCTCACCTTGAGATTGGGGTAACTTCAAATAGTATCCAAATCCCGTGGTGTAATTACTCATTGCAAAATTTTAATGCAAATGTTCTAGAGAAGGTTGCAAAGTTTGCATACATTGAATTTTCCAACATTAAAATAATATATTATGAGGATGAAGATATATATGAGTTCTCTCCAAAGCCTAGTTATAAAATACCTAGGTTTCATATCAAAATCAGGAAATGGTAATTCTGTTGGAAATACGTTTGCTTCATTATCTTCTGCTCTGCATGTATGTATAGAACAACGAGTTTGATATTGCGGTGATAATTAAGGATTAGATGAATTTTTTTAGGATGAGGAAGGCAACATATTGTCTCTTTATTTTTCCTTTATTTAAATCTCAACATGAAATCAGTACAAGAAAGACATATATTTTGCTGAAACTTGTACAAGTTTTGAAGGCTCTAATCATATAAATGAATTTAAAACGCAAGAATGAGAAAGACAAAAGCTATGAATGTTAACAAATTGGATGAAGTAATATCCCCTCCTCATGATTTCACTCAAGAAGACTATATAATCGGTAATGAGGTAGAACAAGAATGAAAACTACAAGGAAAATTATTGGTAGATTTCAGTTTTAGATACAGATTGAATATAGTGGCAATGAGCATACTTTTACAACATGAAAGGATTCTAGTGCTAGGGATGGCAGTGACTATATTTCAAGCTCAACAAGGTGTGATAGTATCTAGTGTTGGATTGATCATATAATAAAAAATGTAGGGTTGTGGTGTTGGAAAATTTAACCTAGTAGAGTGAAATGATGATCATGTTAATGGACACACTGGTGTTCTTGCCCAACAAAAATACATATGTGGTTTCATTATAAATCTATCCTTGAGATTTCAGATAATAACCTAAGGAAAAATTTAGTAATGGCTAGTGGCTGATGGTACTTTTCATCTAATTGGATGATCAATTCTTATTCTTATTCTTAATCTTATTCAGATGATCAATTTTCAAATATAAAATTATGAATCATGACTATCTGCAGTGCAAATCATACACAAGGACAGGTTTTGAATCGCCTTTTGGAATAACCACAAAAATACAGCGGCACACAAATAAGTCTGAAATTTGCTAGTAACAGGTGTAAATCCAAAATCCTTCTTTTTACAGTTCCAACAAAATCCAACCCAACACAATAATTGGAAAAATTATGAAAGTTTTGAGTGAAATCATTTTCCATCTTACATGCCTTAAAGAGTTGAAAATGAAGGGACAATTGGAGTGTGTTACTAGACAAAATTTTTTCCCATCAGTTCACAAACATAGAAACAGTTTGATCACAGAGAAACTTTAATGGGAAAAATCCTTTGTCTTAGATCAAGCCACCCTGACAACCATCACATGTCCACCATAATGCATTCCATATTCCCAAAGGTTTACATTCATAAAAATGGCTATGAATGTCCATCCCACAAACTTTGCACTAATATTAAGAAGGCAAGACTGTGAATCCACAGGTTTTACATAGCTTTCTTGTTTTCTCTTACACTTCTTTGATGGTTGTACCATGCATCTGAAATTCCTCGAAGCTTACAATATTTCCTGCAGCATGATATTGATTTTCCTCTGAGATTACTTTATTGGTTGCTCCATGTAATTGAAAACCATAGTATTTTCTTGCAAAAAATAATTTGGTAGTTGAAATCCCATGTTCTCTGCAGTGCTTGATGGAATGGCAGGCCCATTGTAAGGAAAACCTTGAGGTTCAACTCCCATAGGCTGACAACCTATACCTATTTGTTTATTATTAGATAAACTATCAGATGAATTGTTAATAATTCCTTGATATGGATCAGCAAGATCTTCCACTTGATCAACCTCAAATGCCAACAATTCTGTAAAGGAAAACATTGGTTCATTCTCAGAATAAGGTTCCATATATTCAAATGATGGTTCTTTAAACTCAATTTGTTGGTCATTGTGTAGACAATCATTAATAGAAAATTTCAAGTCCACTTGAGGAGACAAATCTTCTGCACCAAGAAGATGACTACAGTTTGATTGCCGGTATGTTTATGACTCTGCAATGGACTGGTGGTTACTCGATGGGGGATCCTGAGAAACATGCTCAAAAATAGGTTCAAATTTTACCGCCACATGCTTTTTCTCTGCACCATCTAATATTGTCCAAAGTTCATATGAAGAATGTCCATGCTTGTTATGCATTACATCCAAAGGATTACTGTCTACTTCATTGAAATTGTCAGAATAATCCCTATGAATATTCATTTGGGATCTTTTGATTGGCAGTTTTTTTCTCTTGATAGAAGAATATTTTCGAGCATGCATTAGAGGAAATTTCAACTCAAAATGGGCCTTTTAACTTTGATTCAAATTCCATGTCATCATGTGTTAGCCAATGAAATTGCTTTAAATTTGAAATACCGTATAGGTCTTAAACACTTTTTTAATATAAATTTGGGGATAGGTATCATAAAAAGAACTATTTTTTTGTTTGTATTTTCGACACATCTCCCCGTGTTTTTACTCAAATTTCGATCAAGAGAGCTCGTTGGATGCGGAATTAAATTCCACATCCAACGAACTCGGCATACTTTTGACGGACCCAGCTACCCCAAAAACAAGAAATACCTGAAAAAATGTGATGATGGTGTCATCTCTAAGAAACCATTTTGCAATAGACACAAGACATAGTTATATATGATTATTTAATATTTCACTGAAATGATCAGAAACAGTAGTTTAAAAAATATATCAAAAATAAGTTATCATTATTAAACATTTGTCTATATGATTATAACTATAGTTTTCTTCAACAAAGCAGCCAACGTAATGCTATGCAACGTCTAGGCTTTCTGACAAAGACCATCATAGAAGAGGACTTCTAACCCAACCATTCTGTATATTTTCTACTCATGGTGAAGAGGGAGATCATGATAGGGTCTCAGAATCCTATTTTTGATCCACTAATGGAGAACGTTGTAAAGAATATGGCATATGTTTGAGGCACATTTCAGATGAGATGGAATACATAGATGGTCACTATGGATAAAAAGGCCATAAGATTCTGAAATAAATCATAGTAAATTGCAAATGGCAGTGTAACTGACAGAGAAATGGTGAAGGTACTTCTAAGATCTGATTTTTTGTACTTTGAAGCTTGCAAGCCTGAGAAATATTAATTTCTAGATGGATAGACTTGTGCAAACTTCATATATTTTAAGGTTTCTCAAGAGGATATATTTCTATTTCTGGATGTTATATAACAAATAATATTTATTTCGAAGAATTTCTTTTGTTTCTGGTAATCATTGAAATATGAAGTGAGAAAATCGAATGAAGAAACCCCATATTATAATTGCTTATAGAGCTTTGCAACATTAATATAAATGAAAAAGAGGTTTGCATTCAAATACGCATCTTTCAAACTTGAAGCTTGTAGAGAAAGCTTCTCAAATTCTAAGTTGGACTCTTACCATTTCAAGTGCTCCACAAATGACACCACATAATATGGTACAATAATAAAGGCCTTAACAAGTCTCAAGTAACTCAACAAAGTTCACGAGACGATTGTCCTCAAGGATAGGATTGCATTCAGTCCCATCTGCATCCCAGTTAGTCACACTTGTTGTCACCCCCATGAACATTTTGAATCCTACCTGTTAAAATGAAATAATTGTATCATGATTCATAAATTATAATTACTTAGAGGAGAAGACACAAAAAATTGCATGCAACAAAAATAAAAACATGATATACATTTCACAATAGTCAAGGTAAATCAAGAAAGTTGAGAACAAATTTTATGTGTCAATAGAATTATTTGTCAAAAAGTAAGAGATAAGTTATCGGACATTGTTAATTGCACATAGAGGAATAGGAAATGAGCAGCTAATTCACTTTGTATGAGGATAACTGCAAGTCAACCACTTGTTTAAGGGTGCAACCTCAAGGAATTTGTGAAGCAGGGCTCCACCGATCCAAATCAGGAATCCATGCCATAGTATCATTATGAGAAGTATAGAGGGTTCATAAACACCATCACAATATCATGGTCTTAGATCCTCCAAGGCAAAAATATCTTATAGTCAATCAAAGAAAAAATATTGGGAATGCATTACACATAGAAGAATCGGTGAACGATAATAACAAATATTCTTCATTGTATGCCTAAATCTTTGACTGGAACATACTCCCGTGCTCATGTAATGGGAGAAGGGATTGGCACATGATGCAGGAGGAGGACTCAGTAGACTGCTCACTGAAAGCGAGGAGGATCTAGTGAATTATATCTTCAGGTTAAGTAAGGAATATCTAGAACAATCGCCAAAGGCAAAAGATATGAAACTAAGGCTAGGAGTGTATACAATACTGGATCAAAATCCTTTACAACCAAAAACACCTATACTTTCAAACCTTAATGTGACCAACGTTTTTTTATGAAGTGTTGGAACCTTCCTTTATATTAGACAGGAAATGTTTTACCTACAGAGGATCTGAAAGTGAATTTCACATCAGGATTAAAGTCAATTGAAGGTGAAGACGTATGGGGGTCTAATCCAGAGCTTGATGCAAGAGTTTTGAAGGTACATTATATCAAAAAACTACAAAGAAGTAAAATATTCAAGGGTACAAGATAGACTAGAGGCATTGCAAATCAGATAGAAGAGGTATATGTAGACCTTCTTTCATTGCACATTGCAGAAATACCCTACACTTGAACCCAAAGGAAATGTCGATCTAGGAAAACTTTTCTACCTTGTTATCAAGCAGAATGCATAGTATGGAGAGGAAGACTATATGATAGCCACATCTAAGAAATATTTTTACAGTTTGGATCCCTCTGTCTCAAGGTGTTAGTCAGAGTGTGGCAAGAGAAAAAGGGCTCACATTCAAAGGCTAGGCAGGCAAGCAGAAGGAAGAAATGCATGAGTATAAAACAAGACAAGTTCAAATTGTTGCTAGGCATTAGACGAATTTTGAGGTCTAAAATGGGCCTCCTAACGAAATTAATAAAATAATAGTTAAAATAATAAAATAATATTTATTAATTTTGGAGGAAAAAAGAAAAAACTACTTTTTGTGTTCATATTTCCGACATATCTCCCTGTATTTTTACTCAAATTTCGATCGGTAGATCTCGTTGGATGCAGAATTTGATTCTGCATCCAATGAGTACCCACAATGCATACTTTTGATGGACCCCGCTACCCCAAAGACAAGAAATACCTAAAAAAATGTGATGATGACATCATCATCACGTTTTTTCAGGTATTTCTTGTCTTTGGGGTAGAGGGGTCCATCAAAAGTATGCATTGTGGGTACTCGTTGGATGTGGAATCAAATTCCACATTCAACGAGCTCTCCTGATCGAAATTTAAGTAAAAACACAAGGAGATATGTCGAAAATATGAACAAAAAAAGTAGTTTTTTTTATGACAAATATGTCAATTCAACCATTATGGTTGAATCATTTTATTGGAATTCTATTGGCTCTTGAATTCCAACTCACCAGAACTTATTGTTGGCATGTTTTCTTATAAGGCCCATTTTAGACCCCAAATTTCCTCTAATGTGAGGATGTGACCATAGGGGATTCATGGTCTATCATGTACCTAAATATTTGCATTGGACATAAGGACATTCCATACTAAATTATTTCTTTAATTATCAACTGTTAAGGATAGATTCAAGGTCTAACAGAAATATAAACAAAATTCATATGCACAAAACTATGTTCCATAGGGATGCATCACCCCCCAAAAAAAGCCATACATGTCGTTCTTGGCATTTCAATGACTTGAAGGCACATAGGAAACATTCTCTTTGTTCTAGGGACTTCATTGAGGATGTAGGGCCATGTTGGCCACACCCAAGACATTCTAGGAAGAGTTTGGGGTAGACTTCTGAGGATTTCCAGGTATTTCTGTTCCATTTTGAAAATGTACACGGATGGTTCGACAATATGATATATCCAATCTTAAATCTATTAGATTTTTTAATTTTGATTTCATAATTTAAATTTATAATTTCATAAATATAATACTATAAACTATACTTTGAATTTCCCTCCTTGGGAATGATTGTAAATATGGCCTTTTGTACATATAATAAGTATCTCTTACAAAAAAAACTATAAACTATAGGAAACTATTTGAGGGAATGATGTGGAACTGCGAAATTGGTCAATTGCATCATGTAAGAGTATGGCATGTTTCTCTAAGATATAGATGTTTGAAACATTTGATTCCCTCTGTTTGGTTTCACTAGTTGGGTATGTTACAAAAAAAAAAAACTAGCACCCACAAAAATGTGAAGTCCCAAGCACCAAGGTGATAGCGTGGTATAACTCGAGAAGGATACAAGGATTCGACTTTCCGAAAAGGTGAGACACATATGGAAAGTAGAAACTTTGGACTTGACAGTATTTTCCACTACTACATGTCAAAGATTAACAGAGAGCCCCTATTGTATTATGCCTACGGTTAATTTCTCGATCTTAATTAATATATAACAAGGATTCAACCATGCTTTTTTCCTAGCTATTTGAATTTTGTGGTTGTTCCCTAAGAGAAATCTTGCTGCAGGGATTTTCTTGTCAATAACATGCACTTATATTTAGGATTTTTGCATGCCCAACTCCTGATTAAAGTTATGATTTTGGACCTTCTATAATCTACATCAAATTCTACATGTGTCTAGCTCCGCATGTGTGAAAAATTAGAGCTGACGTGGAATCCAATCTGTACCACCATGGTCAACTAGATAGGTCAAGTTACAGGAATAATAACTTATGCATACAGACTCTATTTGAGACAATCTTTGGACTGTCAGAAAGGTACCTGAGTGTAGAATAATATCATGGCTTATGTTGATATAAATGGGTTATTTTTCCTTAATAAACGTTCTTTAGACCCTCAAATAGGCTTCAAAATATTCTAGACCCCAAATCTACAAAATGAGACCTACCCATAAAAAAGGCTCTACAAGCCAATTTTTGACCCCAAAAGCTCCAAATAGATGACAAATTACATATTGATTCATTTTGGATCATAAAAAAATGATTGTTTTAAACTTTCAATTAACATATAAAGTATGTTAGTATAGCCTAATTCATTTTTATCCCTTTAGAAATATAAAATTATAATATTCTTGCATCTATACTTTTTTATTTAGGTTAAGATATGAATAGAACTTAGTAAGATCCATATAAATGAGAGATGAAGGAAATTATTGATTACAACAAGTCCATTATTATATTTAAGATATTCATTGTTCTAATATGCACGCTGTTATCACTCAGAATGTACCCAAGTTGTGAAAGGTAGATTCCAAGGTAACAACAAAAACCACTTTTAGAAAGAAACTGGCTTTTCTTTCCGGAGAGGGATCTCTCAGATACAGATTTAACAAGGCCATATGTAGGTATCAAGACTCAAAGATTATATAGGTGGTTGAAACAGTACACATAACCATTGGGCATGGAGTCACATATAAATAAATCACATAAAATCGGATACGCAGAAGTTCATCAAAGGCAAGGTAACCATTCAATTACAGTCATTCATTTAATCCATTTGGAGTAGAGGAAGTAAACTACATTCCATCAATATAGAGCATCAAGATATGAATTCAATATTGACTTTAGCAGAAAGGTTTATAAAATATTTGAAACAATGACCAGAGCATAATAAATATGAATTCCAATCATTTAACACTTCGTTCCAAATATGAAGAAAACAGAATGGAATGAATACTGGACAACACAATCACAAAGAAAGAAGCACAAACTGTAATACAAATGGCGCAGGAATCTCTGATAATTTCTTCGCATTCAATTTCTTGCTCAAAAATATGTCTTTCAAAACATTCCACAACAGGACGGGTTCCAACCCCCATCAAATAAAACAAATGCAAATATATACATAAACTGATCCATCTTCCAAGAAGATTCATAACTGAATGACCGGATTAATTTAAAGTCTTGTAACTAATTCCCTAACTTCTAGGAATAAATTATAGCTTCAATCCTAACTGATCATTAAATTTAATCAACATGGTACAAGGCCTATCCGAGCAGCTCCTCAGCGCGCGACAGCTGTTCTTATGAATGAACGATGTATTTTGTCTTCCTGAACCTTTCCACGGCTTTCCATTTCTCCGTGCTTGGGGTGTCACATTCCATCATCTCTCGAATTGACACCTCAAGCTCCATGTAAGCTTCATATGGCACCTTGGGCAATCCTCTTCTGACAATCAGGAACTTTTGTAAAATCTCGAAATCCTCCATAAATTTATCCACCATAGATTTCCCGGTTAGGCCCTTTTCCAAATCATCAAACTTGGAGGGGTCCATGCGGTTCTGAACTAACAAGCTGTGATAGTGCTCAGGAGAAAACATCTGCCCCTCCTCGTCCCAAAAGGAAGGAAAGTCGTCCTCGAATAGCTCCTTGAAAACTTGCTTGAAATTATTAACTTGTGAAAGCATTTCGTCAGCTCTGTCCTGGACCGTCTTCATTAAATGATGCTTGTGGATAAATTTCTTAGCCCACAGTACTATTGATATCCTGTCCTTTATTCCCATATCATGTAATTTCTGATATGTCAATGAATTTAAGAAATTCAATGTGTTCTGGGCTGTGGCAAGGGGTTTTCTTTCCATATGTTCATTCACTAACTTTAATCTTTGGTGGGCCAACTTGATCAATATACTCTGATCATCAATAAAATTTAGATAGTGCCTAAATTTCATAATCTCCACAGATAAGGTGTCCCAAATGATATGTTTTGCCCCCTTGAGAGGACCTTTCCCAATGCTTCTCTCTTTCAGTTCATTGAATTTATTTTGCAGTTGATTCCTGTCCTGCAATATTTTATTTTTATTCTCACTTACTTTAGCCAACTCGGATTTTATCTTCTCATTTTCTACTTTTAACTCTTTTATTTCTTCATCTTTTAAGCTTACCTGGGACATAGGTATCGACAAATCATCTGCAGAAAAATCATTCAATGGCTTCTCAATATTTACAATGGACAGGTCTTCAGCTGTGGGAGTTTGGCTCATCAATTCCTCCATGATCTCCTTCTCATCATTTTGGTCCTTTTTCAGCAAGGAGATCTGAGATATCAACTCGTTCCGTTCAGTTTCCCACTTGTCCTTCTCCTCTAGCATTCTTCTGACTGCCTGGGTGTTATCTTTCTCATTGCCTGAACTGACAATATCTGCTTGTAGTTTCTTAATATGAATGGCATTGGCCTTATTTTCAACTCTTTCATGTTTCAATTGAATCTCTAATTTATCTACCAAAATTTGTAATTTATTGATTCTTACCATAGCTTGTAACAAGTCTGAATAAATGATGTCACTTGTTTGCTTGTGTAGCTGTATCTTGTCCGGTACACTGATTTTATCCAACCGGACTTCCATCTCTAACATCCTTTTGTCGTTTACCATGGCCAAATTGAAGTTATTTCTTTCGGTATCTCTGGCAGAAATCAGAGAAGTTTTTGGATTGTTTAAATTTCTTACTCGAGGGAGCAAATTTCTCGTCTCTTCCATAGATTGCTTTCTTTTCTCCATATAACTGGCCTTGAGTTCCTCTTTTGACTTGAAGGTTGGGATTGACTCTGAACCATCTACACTTTTAAATGAAAACTGATTTATTTGTATAGCTTTCGTTGGTAGAGCAACTCTCTTGAAATCATTAGAAATTTCTTCACTTGAAATTCCACCATCTTGAATCAATTTGGCTTTTTTATGTGATCTGTCTTCATCTAATTCCATGCTCTCGACCTCAGAAAGACTTCTTTTAATTACAATACTAGTATTTTCTGTTATTTGGGATACTACAACTGGCATGGTACTTGTGTCTCCATCAGACCTGGGAGTCTCCCTAAACTGCAACAGATTGGCTATTTCAGCCAAACCTTCAATAGACTGGTGATCAAACGGTTTGTTCTTGTTGGCCTGCTTCCTCAGGGAGATTACATGGTGGGGATCATAATTTATTCTTGGCTCCTTTTTGAATTCCATGCCTGCCAATAATTTTTCAATAAACACTAAGGAACCTTTATTTTTAAAAATGAAAGAGCCAACCTTGAGGGGGAATTTAATATTTGAAGATTTTTTAAAATCTCCAAAATGCTCTTCCTCAGACTGCAACCTTTGCCTCATGAATTCTAATGCAAAAATTCTCGGGGTCAAGAAAGCAGGTAACTTATAAGGTTGCCCAGTAAATCCATATACCCTTAAAATAGTGGAATCTTTGTGCAGGAACCAGTCTCCAACTCGGTCCTCGGGTGAGGACTGCATCAGACATTTCATCTCCTCTAGCACACGGGGCAATTCTTCATCGAAAAACATTTTATACATTTCTGACATGATTGAATTGGCAAATTCAAACATGTTGATTTGTTTAAGCAAATCAGAAGAGAAGATAGTACTCAAAAACTGTAGTTCAGTGACATTTGAACAATATAGCAGCATGTTCAACAAGTAAGTCTGAAATTTAAAGAACTAGACCTTTGGGAATTCACTTAATTGAAGATGGATTGCCTCTTCCAAGTACTCATCTAGACTAAATACAGGAACCGACTGGGACTCAAAACCTAAGGAACTTATTTTAAATAAAAAACCAAGGATAACTTCATTCACGCGACAATCATCGTCAAGACCCAAAATTTGACAAACTAAGGATACTACCAATTGAACTTCATTTTTAAAAATATACACAGGGTAAGGTGAGAAAAGACCATCTAACTACTGACCCTCTTTCAAAATACTGGACAGGAATTGGCAACGGAGTTCAATTTCACAACTTTTGTACAATTTAGCAAGAATAGACTCATTTATAGGTTCACAATGGTCAGGGTAACTGTTAGGCAAATTGAGGTTTTCACGGATGACTTTGGCATTGATTTTACAGAGGATTCGAAAAGTAGAATGGCTTACAATGATTCTCTGAGAAGGGGAATAATTCACAGCGCACCATTCTGCGAATTTTGGAAAATGCAGGGTTTGTTCGAGTGCAAAATAATATAAAAAGGATTTACAGACATTCAAGACATCGTTACCTTGTAAATTATAGTGCCATAACCTTTCCTTACTGACTGATACGCTTCCTATAGACAAAAAGGGGTCGCACACGCCTCTGTCTCTATCAACCAAGTAATCTTCCCTGTCATCTATAATACGACCAGACCCTTGCAATTCCTTCCCTTGGTCCATAATCTAGTTGACAATGGCAATTCAGACGGATGAATTATGGGTGTTTAAGCCTTACGTGTTAACTGTAGCGGGGTGTGCTCGAAACTGACAATCGAAGGTTGATCAATCCGCAGGTTTTTTTCACTCGTCTAGCGCCAATAGAATAACCACGGAACAAGTCAACTTCCCTTTTATAGGACCCCACTCCGGAGTGTCCTTTTGGAGGTTTCCAATAAACTACTTTCGTCTCCGGATTGCACCACGATTGGCCACGTGGACAACGGTTTATATTCCGTAACCACCCTTTACCTTTATCTGCCACGCATCTTCCTGCTCCGGATCCATTTGTGACCATTGATCTATTTCACCTTTAATTTTCAACCATCGGATCAAGCGCCATGTAACTAATTCCGCCGGGTGTCCTGGTCTTATCCGTCATGCAAGTTTCTGCTCCGGAGTCATCCACGATCGTTGATGTGATCTACCTTTATTTCTCCGTCGTTAGATCAGGTGGCATGTATCCAATTTCGCGAAGCGTCATGGTTTTATCTATCGTGCAGGTTCACAAAGAGGAGCTTATACAGATCGTGGATCTCATCCGGATGGATCAACGACCGTTGATCCATATATCACATTAACCGCCCGCATACGCTTATTCTCCTCGCATCTTTTGAAGAGCAGACATAATATAGGCTGTTGATCTTCTCCTTTCCGCTTCGCACCGTAGGATCTTTTGATAACTCCTCGTTTTTTCGCCTTTCATCATGCTTTCATACTATAAAAATTTTAACCAAAGTATTGCAAACGTCCCTTACCTCTTCTTCACTATGATTTTTTGAGCTTCTGCTAAGTACGGTTGTTAACACACGCTAGCGCATGTAGTATTAAAGCATATATATATGATGATAATAACAATTATGTTATCTTTTTTTACTTTTCTAAATGATGTAAATATTTGCATTTGGACTATGTGGCTGGCTTATTAATCCAATTTGAATCCTATAAACATATTATGATGGAAAATAATATAAATGGTCTAAGTATTGTTGTGTAAGGTGCACCAAAGAGGCTATGATTCCAGTAGAGGGGAACGGGTAAGGGGCATGTGGAATATTGAATCCTTGATTTTTAAGTGTAAGCCTAAGAACTAGCCCAATTTCTTCCATGAGCCTTAAATTAGTCAATTACTCCATGATGACTATTAAATTCAATCAGTGAATGCTTTTGGGAGCTTGGTGGGGAATCCCCTTCATCCATTTATAGAAGCATGGGTGTGAATGAGATTCTATGAGAGTGCATAAGTCCTTTTCTCCATCGACATAAGTTATGTTAGTTATCTTATCACCTTTCCCTTTGATCCTTGGGAGGGAACCACCTATCTTTCACATATTTGTAGACAATTTCTTAGGAGCTTTCTCATTCCCATACATAGAAATACACTCACAAACGTATGCTCCTAGACTAGTTATCATGCATACATACACACGAAAATTCTTACCCATGCTCACCTCTATGTAAAATTACCCTTGTCGACATATTTACCTTACACAAACGTTCTCATACTTACCTCAATTTATCCTATGTAGACACTCACCCTCCTTCATGTTGTTGTTATCGCTACCAGTTACCAAACATTCATAGCCTAGAAACCTGAACTTGGAACCTCAACTATATAGTTAATGAGGAAAGAGATTGTTGTATATGAGACTTGAGGCTAGACACCCTTACCCATTGAGTTATGTGAATGTTACATAAGAATCCATGACTAAGGACTACAAGCAGTTCTCCAATAGCATGAGACTAGTTTGGCTCTTTTTATGCACACATTGGTAAGCACTTAGAAAGATGAATCGGCTTAAGAAACCCTATATGGGTGAAGGGAATGCCAAATCCTTTAAATGTGTTTGTGGGGTAATTATTGTGGGTTCAAATGTGTGTTGGTTGAGTGAGGCTATGGTAGAGCTATGAGGATGAGCATTTGTCTTAGCATTATGAGTATATTGGTTGTGGCATTGAGAGATAGAAGCTTCTATGTATCTCCTTCACCCTGGTGGACCCATAGCCTAGCTTCGCGGTAGATGTGGACCCATAGCCTAGCTTCACGGTAGATGTTGAAAAAAATAATATATGCTTGACAAAGTACCTATGATTGGGTGGAAAATTGCACTTATACATCTATTTGTCTGAATCTTCATTATTTGAGATAAGTATTTTCTTTGTTTTTTATGTGCAATTATTTTATTCTTATGCTTGTAATGATTATGCATGTAGATGCATGCAATGTTTGCATGATTTGAATTATTTCCATTATGTTTTATTTATGCACTTGTACAAAGAAGAAATATTTATAAATTCATAATATGGTCATAGAATTCGAATTTAGATCCCATAAACGTTCATGTCCCCCCTCAAAATATTTGACAAGGAAAAGTATCATAAAATCCATGTTAATGTTGTTAGAATAATTAAGAATAAAGTGAAAGAGTTGTAAGCTAAAGATGCACAATACGAAGAAAATAGAATAATCAATTTTGAAAAAGTATTTGAAATAGAAAAATTATTAATCTCATTGTTGTGCCGAGGCACTCTACAGCCCAGTATAGGGGAGATCTTGTAATGTGATGTAACGTTAGTAACGTTTGTAACATGTCGGCAAAACATAATACTGATAGTGAATATTATGGGAGAGATCTTGTAACATGATCTAACGTTAGTAACGTTTGTAACATGTCGGCAAAATATAATAGTGATAGGGAATTTTATGGTAGAGATATTTTAACGTGATGTAATGTTTGTAACATGCCGACAAAAAATAATAGTGATAGTGAATATTATGGGAGAGATTTTGTATCACAAAATAAAAAAAATAATATCACTTTCGTAACGTTATTTTTATTAATAAAAAATAAATTTTCTAATAGGCCAAAATAAATGTCGGCCACAAAAACAATCTAATATTGGGGAGATGTTGCAATCTTCCTACCTAACAAAACAATAAAAAAGTAAAAATAAAAAAAAATAAAAAATTGAATTATCCGCAAAAAAATGTTGGTCTTGCACATGGTTTTAAAACCATGTGCAAGGCATTATAAACAACCCATGGTTTTATTGTGCATGGTTTAAGAGGCTTTGCACATGGTTTTTAAACCATGTGCAAGGCCTCCTAAACAACCCATGGTTTTATTGTACATGGTTTAGGAGGGACTTGCAAAGGGTTTTAAGACCATGCGCAAGGCCTCCTAAACAACCCATGGTTGTAGGAGGGCCTTGCATATCATTTTAAAACCATGTGCGGGGAAATGATGCAATGTTTGTTCCTAACAAAATAAAAAATAATAAAAAATATTATATGTGGGCCATAAATAATATTAAATATTAATAATAAAAATATTATATCTGGACTTTAAATAAAAAGATGTGTCTTTTGGTTTGAATCAAATCAATAGATACCTAAGAAGAAGTTTGCACCTCGAGATATTTGATCCATCGCTACGCTTGATAGAGCCTAGGATTTGGATCTACGTTGGTTGTAATCCCAATTTAAAAAATTTGTTATTTTAGATAAATATATTTTGTGTATGTTTAGAAACTTGTAATCCCAATTTAAGGTTTTGTTATTTTGACAAAGTGCATTTTGTGTATGTTTAAAAACTTATTCAAAAAATATGTTCTTAAAAAAATCATTTTTATCTCATATATTATGGTCTTTGGAAAAAAAATTAACTAAAAATCTCTCATTATTTATAAACAATGGTGAATTTAAATAAAAATCACTCATTATTTGTCAAATTGATGAGGAATGACCATTCTCATAAAAATAAATTCCATCAAGTATTCAACAAGTTAAAGGGTCCGAAATTAATTTTAATTTACATAACTCTAATTGGCGAATATATCATTTTAATGAGTATATAGTTTAATTTAAATTTGATTAAATAAGTGTTAGGGACAAATATATCAATTTAATGAGCATATAGTTTACTATTTATGACCATATAGTTTACCATTAATAGATGAAAGTGAAAGAAAATTATAGTGATTTGTCTTTATAAATTAAGAAAATCCAAATAATAAGTTGAAAACCTTGAAAGGAATCATACCTCGCTGGAACACCGAAATTCACTTATTTAAAGTCATAAAATATAAATGAAACTCCTTTGTGGTAGATTCCTATCATTCCCTTGGGAAAAGGGTATATCATAAATGACAAAGAAGTCGACCAATGTATCCATGTCATCTTTTCATTTTTTTTTGGTTACTACCAAAAGCGACAAATGTATCCTTAACTTCTTTTACATACCTTCTTCACGGGGCGTCAATTTCTGAAAAGTCTATTTGATTGTAACCGTGAGCTTTCACAATCCACGTTAAAGCCAAATAGATTCACGGACCGACCACCCAGCATTTGATTATGAAGTGTTTTAATTCGGGCGATATTTATTTTACAGGACCGATTTTGGATGGAATAAAAAATCGAATGGCAGAAACAAGATCGGTCACCTTACACCCTTCCCACTTATATGTATATGTGTGTGTGGACACTGGAAATTGATATTATCAAATTTTTTTAAATAATGATGTGAAAACGATCAAATCAGAAGACAAAGAAAGTTCTTTTGATACCAAAATGGATTCAAACGGAACGTTGTTAAACAGTTCCATTCCAAAAATTTATGGTTCAGTATTGCCCATCAGACGTTAAAACAGAAAAGTTAAAGGGGCCCACCACCGAAACTTATGCAAACGCATATTTGTTCCTTTGATAAAGAAGTGTCTTATTTTAAGGAAACACTTATTTTACAGAATCCATATTGGATCGATTAAAAAATATATGATAGAAACAATTAAGGGTCTGTACTTTTCGGAATGTTGAGATATACTGCTTTTCCATATTACACTATTGCAGAAACTAGCGATTCGATGTGTCACAGTTCAGGTCATACGATCGGCTTGGCCGAGCGTCATTGAGGTAGTGGTAGAGCTGAAAGTGGCTATCAAGCTTGAGAATGATTTAGATGGACATCGATGGCCACCCACCTATTCCAGTGGCTCAAAACAAGTGTCCATTGTGGCAGTTTTTTAGTTATTTTTTTATGGTTTTTCGGGTCCCAAACTTCCGAGGTTGTTTTGAGGCCCTAAACGACGTTTTGTTGGAAATTCAGGTGGTCAAATAATTGCCTCCGGCTTCCATTTAGTCACACTTGAAAGCTGTAAATCTCAAATAGATCTTTCCAACAAGTTTTCGAGCGCCCAAATCAAAGATCGTATGCAAAAGTTATGACCCTAAGAAATTGACTATTTAATTTATCACCTTGGAGCCGCAAACTTTATGACGGTTCATCTTCTAGGGTTATGTTAATTTGGACTTTTGGGGTTCTCGCCCTCGTCCTTATTATAAATAAGGCCTCTTTGGCCTCACTTTGTATTCAGCTTTGCACGGATGAGTGTAGCAATTACATCTCTTCTCGGAGATAGCAACCACCATTATAGGTATTGTATTACAGCGTATTCTATTTCCGCCAATTAATAGAATATGTTTACTATATCGATGTTATCTTTACAAAATGTCTATGTTTATAATGATATCTCTGTTATTTTATTTGACTCCCACATAAATATGGATCAGAGAAAGATATTAGTTCTCCCAATTTTGGAAAATGATATGAAATATGAAAAATTAGGTGCCAGCCATTCCTTGGTTGTTTATTTCTAGATTCCAATGGACCCAAACAAATGGACTCGGCTGAAGGCAAGAAGCTCCAAGCTACCTTCAATTTCAATATCTCAAAAAGGATAATAAGTTCACGTGATGGATATCGATCGAGAGAGTGTCGCCTAGTAAAGCAAGACAAGTGACGTAAGGGTAGGGCATCGAGTAGATTCTTTGTTTTCATTGACTTTTTTCCATTATCAAATGAAATGCTTTATAACTTACAAACGTCATAACTCCGTTATTTTACCTCTTTATCTCCCCCTTTAACATCACTTGCTTAAACTTCTTTACAAAGAACCATTACTGCGATGTTTTGAAAAAGCTTAAACTTCTTTACAAAGAACCTTTACTGCGAAAAAATCTATGTTAACTTTGTAGTTAATTAATTATATTTAAAGTAGTGATGTATTTAAAATTTAATTTGAGAACGATGTGTAATATTATATGTAATGAACTACGTTGTATACCAAAAATAAAAAGTAATTATTTTTTTATGTAGATTCATAATAATAATAAAAAGAACTAAATAAAAATTATTTAAAAATATATATATATAAATTCATAAAATAAATTATAAAAGTAAATAAAATGTCATTAAAAAATAACATCTCAACAAATTGAATACCAAAAGCTTTTAAGATTAGAGAATATGGCCTATTCATTACTGTAATATAATTTATTAATAGCTTTACTAAAAAATCAAAAGACCAAAGCAAATATCATCTTTAATTACATTTCAATCTTTATTTAAAAATAACTAATAATTTAATATTTCTAAAAATAATTCATTTATTTTAAAACTATTATTCATTTACCAAGACTCTTTTAGCTTCTTGAACTTTAAAAAGTCGTTTTCTTCTTTAATATATAATGTAAATGGAAAATAACATAACCATCCCGGCTAAAGAAAACTTGAGAGAGTAAATATATATTCAATTAGCTAGTTAAATCGTGCTTCTTCCTAGAAGTAATCATGGTC
The DNA here is from genome assembly GCA_001517045.1 of Pseudotsuga menziesii. Taxonomy (NCBI): domain Eukaryota; kingdom Viridiplantae; phylum Streptophyta; class Pinopsida; order Pinales; family Pinaceae; genus Pseudotsuga; species Pseudotsuga menziesii. Next base: position 77,759 of record LPNX010626475.1, read on the forward strand.
ATTCATGACAAAGGGACATGGAGACTTCTAAGGATTCACCCTATTATACCTTCTATGGGCCAAAAGGAGCTCGAATCTCCAAAGAAGATATAGATTTCCTATATCCCTGGAAAGAAATATATAATGGGCATGTTCAACATAATGAGGCCAGTGATAAGAGAAGAAGAGGATATTGGTGGAGGATGATGAAATACTTGGTGCAGGAAGATATTCAGTATATTCCATCCCTAAAGATAAGAAGTTTGAAGAATTGTATGAAGAATACCATGATAATGATGAGGAGGAGGAAGAACTAGGGGTGAATCGAATCCCCCAAGAAGGGATAGGGAAGTCTATAACCGTATCAGAAATCGAGCAAAGCAACAAAGAAGAACTATTAATAATGGAGTTTCATGCCCACACACTTAGAAAGAAGCAACAACATATCAGAAATCCTTTAAATCATGCTATCCATCAAGCTTTGAAGGCCTTTCCTTGTCCCTATGCAAAATCACTATACCCCATTTACCCTCCATAGCCCTGATGCTCTAATTTAAGCATTTAAAAAACACTTTTGAATATACACGCAAGTCACAAGTTTACATCTTGTGTATGTGCAGTTGTCAATACTGTCACCCATGTACATCGGGTTTTATGCTCAAAAACAAAAAAATATTTGGAGTTATCCTAATAAAGTAATGAATAACTTGATCCTTGGAATTCAATATGTCGAGAAACTCTCCGATCTGACACTTCATTTCCTATTTAGGGGTTATATATTGATCCATTGTGAAGCATTGAAGGAGGATAATTTTGGACAGTAAAGAGATTATAGCAAAATTTGTCTACATTCTTATATGTTTTATTTTGCATCCCTTTGTCCATGAGGAAGCCATTAGTGCTCCATCCTAATATTTCCACTATCTTCATGATCTTTCCATTGCATGGAGGATTGAAGTGGTAGAGGCCCAGGTGGAGGGACTCGATTTCTCGGTTCCGACGAGGTGCCAACGAAGGTTTTAATTTGTAACTTTGTTTACATAAACAGAAATATCCATTTCTCGTCCAATTTCATGTGTGATTATGAATATTTTTTTCCATGGATGTAATCAATATGGATACATGTTTAAATTGAATATTATATATTAGATACTAACACTCTATATATTATGCTTGTATATCTGATTTTTGTTAAGGACAAAATGTAGGGACAATTTTTTATCAAGATCTCAACAGTGGTCATATTTGAACATTTGGTTGAGGTACGCTTTTTATCCTTTAGTGATTAGTTTCTTTTATGTATCTAGCATGCCTAAGAATGGATTGATTTCTGGTGTCATACTGTCTATTGTGGTCCACCCAAAGCCATAGGAAGTTTTTCTCTGTAACAGCTATGACTGAATGGAAGTGCCAACTCCCAAATGTGTTTACCATCTTTGAATGGAAGGAGGCTCCAACCCCATGATTGTTTTATTTTATACCACTAGAAGAAAGCACCAAATCCCTAATTATTTTACTAAGCTATGACTAAAAGGAAGCTCCAACTCCCTGATAGTTTTACTTGATGCAACTGGAAAGAATCTCCAACTCCCTATTCCTTACCTCTTCCTGTCTCCTTGAGAAGTTTTACTAGAACCTATTGGAATGAAGCTTCCACTCCATACTACTTTCCTCTTCTTGCCTCCCCGATAAGAAATATTTATGTATGAAAGAAATGAAATATTCACTTTACCTTATCTTAAAATTGCAAGTGTTTTAGCTCTTCTGCTCTAATTCTTGCCTTGGATTATCTGCATTAAACTAACCAATTTCCTTATCTATGATGTGTGATAATGTTTGCAATTTATCCACTTTCTCGGTATCACACAATATTTATATATCTACAAACACTGAGTTACTTCCATAATATGTGATCTATGTTTCTACGTTTGTACAGTGTGTCGAACTCAGTTACTTCAGAGGCTTTACATTATGTGTCATTTATTTAGTAAAAAATTCGTGCATCCGGAATCCAGGTATCCTTCTACTTTGCACCGTTCTTTCTATTCATCCTCTATTGATCTGCATAATTTATCTCTGTTGTATATGTGCTTCTCATGTGATCAATGAGCAATTATTACCCCAATTATAATGAAAATTGCCCAATATATTATCTTCTTCACATTTCACTCTACAACCTTGATTCAACACATCTATCTCTTGCTTACTTATACTCTTTCTAGTTCAAGAGATGTTTCCACTCTTTGGGATTCCTTAAACTTGAATAACACTCCAACTTGTTTGCTTCTTGATCAATTTATCTTCTATGTCAGCGAGCCACTCTTTGCAATTCAACTCTGTGAGGTTTAGTGCACATATGACCCATGTCATAGTGGGATATTTGCACTCACTGGACTTCCACATTTTTCTGTATGTATTTCTTGAAACTTGATTTGTGTGAGGAAGTATTTGTGCACTTCATCCATGTTTGATATCAATGACAACACTAACCTTATTGGTCTATTAGTGACAAAATGATCCATCAAAGACAACACAAAGGTTCAATATTTTGCTCTTTGACATCAATGGCAACACAAAGGTCAACGATATCCCCATTTGGCATTGATGGAAATACCAACTTATTATAATCTCCCCCTAAACACGAGGTCTTCCTACATGTGCAAAAGGATACCCTTGTGATTATGCCTTTGATTTTTTTCTCTATTCTTTTTTGTAGATCCATACTTTAGTTTCTTTCATTCTCCCATTTTCTTCCCTTATATTTTATTCTCCCCCTTTGACATCAATGGAAATGGGATTCTCTTTGTCATTAACTCCCCTTGGCTTCATGCTCATTCTTTCTTCATGTCTTACTTTTGGGATTCCAGGTTACAGATAATGTATTTCTACATCAAATATGTTTAATTGTGTCATTCTACCTCATCATGGTTGTTTTCAATTTCTGATATTTTCTATCTCTTAATTAATGACATTAACATATGATCTTGCCTTGGATATGCACACAACAAAATTTGATGGATGTCATTAAATTAGCTTGTGGTCACACATGTTTCCATCCATCAATGTGTGTGGTAATAAAAATGATAAGAACAACAACTTATGCAAAAATGTCCACATGTTAATTTCGTATTGGGGCTTTTAAATGTCGTCATTCCCTCTTAATCGATCCCATGAACTGGATTTTTTCTTTTTGTCCTTTTTCCAATATTCATCAATCCATGCAATAAATTTTGTTGTCTTCGTATCTATTACGACACATGTGAACATGAATTTCGTTTACTTCAATATCTCTTCAATTTATTCTTTGAGCACATGGAGAACCACCTTCTAATTCCATAAGTTGGTTTTGTAATTTCTCAGTTCATCACACCGGTTCATTCTTCTATTGATTTGTTGATCCTTTCTTCTTTTTTCATCATCATGTATTCTTTCCTTCATGGTTATAGCAATCCAATTGACAGTATTCTCTTAGTGATTCATTCTCAGCAGGAAAATTTTGTAAGGCTCAAAGTAGACACGAGGGTATGGTATTCTCAATTTAAAGAGACATAATTCATACATTGGTACCACCGGTCACAGTTCAACCAGGACACTACACAGAACTTATCCAATATAAGAAAGAGAGTTTATCTCCTTGAACAACATCACAACAAAATTTTGAGCTTCTAAACCATATTTGGCCTAAGAAAACTACTGCCAATTCTTCATCCTTTACTCTGGAGCTATTGTAGTCATCAAATTTCATCAAGGTATATCCAATGGATCTGGAACTATGTACTTCAAAGCGTATTTTCAATCATGTTGAAGAAGTTGATCTCAAACTACATCTATGAGTCATCTTTAGCTTTTATCAGCTTCATTTTTGTGGATCAAGCAACTGGCTCTACCTCAATTTTGTTCAGCTCCATTGTATGTGGTCACTAGAACTATGATTTTATTTTGTATGATATTTGTGGCCTAATGTAATATGACCTTCGAAGCTCCAATTTGTGTATTACATCTTATGAATATAATACAAATCTTGAATTTCGTTTCTACGCAATCTTCATGCATGTTTAAGTAATGCTTACTTGTACAATGTATCTCTTTATTGTTTCATGTGTGAAAATACAACACACTTTTGCATATGAAATAATAGATGCACGTTATATTAGAAAAAATAACACAAATCAAATGAGATATGACTACAACACTTTACTAACCCAGTCCTTGAATTCCTAATATATACCTAGTTTAATTGAAGGATCTTTCCTAAACTTGTGTTGATTAGCAAGGAGGGAAGAAATTACTTGTTACTTGAGTTGTACTAGAGGTGTTTACTTCTTATGCACATATTCAAATCACATTCTTTACCCATGCCTTTTTGTGTGCAAAAATACCTTTGTTTATGTACATGACACCTTTTCTCATTTCTCCATTCTTCTTTTCTAGAGTTATACAAGATAGTTCTTCTTGGCTACTTTAATTTCTTTGAATAGTATGAATCCTTGTGCCCAAATTTGTCATTAAAAATAACATCTTACAGTGTGACAATATTTTTCTATATGGCTAGCATAGTTACATCTCCAACATTTCACTGAGCTAAAATTATTTTTGTAACTTGAAGTCTTAATACCTGCATTTTTCATGTCTTGTAGGTATATCATACCTTCTCTAAGATGCATCTTGTTACTCTGGAATAGATCATCCTTCATTGTGACATATATTAGCATGTGATCCTTTGTATCAAAGACCTATTTTATCTTCTAGAGATCTATGATTTCTCAAAATACCATCTAAAATTGTTGAGCTACTGTTGAATTTAGCTTGTGTATCTGCATCCATACATGTTTCAATTCTACCCCGATTTCCGCAAATTATCTTATATTTCAAGTGTGAAACTTCTATTTATTTTTTATCCTGTTGTTTTATCAACAATTGATTCTTTGCTTTTGATTCCCTCAGATATTCTTCCAGTACAACCTTATTCTCTTCTAGTTCCTTGACCTTGTCTTTTGTGCAGTCCAATTGTTTTCCAATCTCTTTTTCTTTTGTCGTTCATTTTTCTTTCCATTACTTCTTGCATTTCCTTGGTGTGCTTCACTAGTTCCTTATCTTTTTCCAATTTCCCTTTTATTGCATTATTGATTCTTCTTGATTTCTTTTTTTCTTCTAGTACGCTAACTAACTAGCTCACATTCCTAGTTGATCTAAACAGTTTCCTCATATTTATACTTTGAGTTCTCTTCTATGCTATTTGAGTCTTCTTTCACTTCATCTTTCGAATATGGTAAATATATTCCATTATAGGGACGTTTGATTGCTTTGTTCTTTTCCAATTTTGTAGATTATTCTATGCAGCTGGATCTTTCTTCTATTTCAATTTTGGAGGGTACATATATATCTCATTGTAAGTCCACTTTCTTGATTTCTTAGATGTTCTTTCACGAGTCCCTTTGATTGATAATTTTCCTCCATATTTTGAGTCTTCATCTTGAATAAGTTCCATAAATAACACTTCTTTTGAGTCATCATGGTTGTCCTCTTCCTCTGATGAACCATTATCCTCCTTAGTGTAAAGACTCTTTCTTTGCTTCATAAATTTCTTCTTGTTCCTCATTCTGCTTTGTTGATACTTGTTCCTTTGTTCTTGGAACTCTAGTTCTTATTCAATCTCCTTGTCCTTGCATTCCTTATACATACATTTGGAGGAAAACTATCTGATTATTCCACATTTGAAGCATTTGAAATGAAGTTTCCCTTTATACTTGTCATATCCTCTTTTTAACTTTCTCACAAAATTGGATTCTTCTTCATCAAACATATCAGATGAGTTCTTACACTTATGCTTACTAGTTTTAGGTTTCCTTGTGACATTAAAGACAAATTCTTTTATGGGGCCATTATCATTTTTGGTACTCATTTCATAAGCTATGATAATTCCATGCATCTCATATTTTTTCAAATTATCGAAATTAGTTCTATCTTGTAAAACTGATACCTTCGAGCCGAATTGCGGTGGTAGTGTTCTCAATATTTTCTACATGATCAAATATTTTTCAATGGTTGCATGGAATTCACGATCTCATCAACTTTGATAAAATATGTTGCAATTTTTTCCTCTGCTTTCATCTACGGTGTCTCAAACTATGAAAAAAAAGTCTACATTTTTCCTTTTTGACCTTTGCATCCCCCTCGTAGATGCTCTTAAGCTTATTCCAAATCTCTTTTGATGTAGTGCACTACATAAACTTAGTAAATTCAACATCAACAAGTCCACAGAGTGTTGTATTTTTATGTTTTTCATTCCACTCATACTATATTTTGTCCTTTGGTTCTACTTGCGAAGTTCTAGGAATTGGGTGCTCATTTTCATCAATTTCCTGTGATTCAGCTGAAGTTGATTTTTGATATTTGTATCAATTCTATACTGACTTCCAGATGTCCATTCCAATATATTGTAAATATATTTCTATTCTTATATTCAAAAAAGTATAATTCGACCCATCGAATCATGGTGCTCTATTAGTGTATAGTCCTTCCTGCTTGTCTATATATGCACTGGATCTATATTTCATTTTTTAAGATATAACTGAAGACACCCTATATGATACCAATTGTTGGATTATGTTATATACTAAGAGGGGGGGTGAATTAATATATAGCGTAGATTTCAAATAATTTCACTTTAACAAGTTTCCACCACTTACAAACTTTTTAGATGAAATAGTAATATACACTATCGCCAACGCAACCCGGGAATCACAAGGGACATGAAACTATATGGGTCCCCAAAATAGACTTGCCAATGTGCTAGAGTTAGGTGACAACTAAGGTCTTTGGCCAAATAATGGATGAACCAATACCCTGTATGAATATCACCAATGAGATAATGCAGTTGAAGTCGAGCACGTGAGATACAACCAACCCAAAAGGAACTAAGGACTCCTTTCATGTGGTCCAAGGAACTCGTCAATGAGGTGGATGAGACCAAGATACAGGGAACTTTGGGTCTATCCTCTAGAATAGATGTGTTGGCATCGAAAGAGGGAGACCTACAACTATAAAGGAAATGAGGTTTCCTTGATATAAGCTTGAGGGGGAAAACTAGATATATGGAACAATATTGGGGATTGAGACTCTCGATGGGGAACAAGGGAAAGGGAGTACGGGGACTCAAACTTCCTTTGTTCATAGTATGAAAGTAGGGCTGACATAAAATTACATGATACTGGATCATGGGCAGGGAATCATAGCTGTGTAACTAGGAAAATGACTTCAATGGGAATACTTGGGGAAGTAACTAGACAACTGATATCCATGGGATCCAAGGGAGACTCATCACAGAGCACTATAAACAAAGGAGACCCAATGGGGGGAAGCTACCATAATGTGAGACTATATGTGGGCACTGAAAGACACCGTTTGGGACTTCTTCATAGTTTAGGTATCACAAAGAATGGATAGAAGTATGCTAAATATGATACTATCTCATGGATTTTTTTCGAGCACAAGACGGTAAATGCTCAATGGTGTTTTCATGTTTAGGGAGTCTAAAAAATAGGAAGAAGACTCCAATGGGTATCTTTTTTGTACAGTATTATCCTGAGTGCAAAAAAGAGTAAAAGTTTACAAAGGAGAGCTCTCTCATCCCAAAGGGGCAGAGAGACTTATTTTCTGTAGGTATTCCAACTAGGCCAAAAAAGGTTAAACCTATATAGATTGGAAGGTCATTCAAATACTTTTACATGCATGACTAAAACCAATTTTTATTGGCGATATTTTCTTTATGAGAGGGATGTAAAAAAGCTTTAAACACAACCCATAAATGAGCTTTTCATAGAGTGCTGCCCCAATGTCTAACAAAACATAAAAGTAGACAAAGGGAAACGTTCATAACTGGAAGTTGCTAGGGTGGTCCTTTTCTTTAATTATTTTACGGATTCCAAAAAAAGGAGATAAATGAGGCCACATAGGTGCCATTTTAAATAATTTAACAAGCGTGAAAGGAAGCAAGAATGCTCGATAATCTTTTCATTCATTAAGGAGGAAGAAAAGAGCTTAATAGAAACTATGTAATGGTAAGACAAGCAAAGAGGAATTGTTCGATGTACCAAAAGGGATTATTTTTTGAACACGACTAATATGGATAAATAATAGTGGAACACTAGTGGGGCCTCTCTTTGGGACGATGAATGGCAATAAAATAAGGCTAAGTTTGTAGTATGGATGGAGTGGATGGCTCATGAACATGGCCTTACATACAGGGTTTTATTTGCATGGTGGCATGTAAATTGAGGTAACTTTGGGAAATGACCTAGAGAATCATAAGGATATCACAAGATGTGCGTCTCAGAACTAGACAAAGGAGGAAAAACCAAACCTGACGGTGTCAACAACATGAAAAATGGATGCCCGGTGACTCGATTGTGCATGGAAGAAAGAGTCGATCAAATGGAGGGTTATAAATAAGGGAGACCACATGACTCATGTCATTTTCACTATGAAGTGTTGAGTTTGGGAGGAGGGCCCTAGAGCAAAGCTAATGATTTCTTCTGATTGGACCAACAGTTTTTTGATCTGTGAGTTGCAGGTAAGAGCTCTCACCTAGCTTGTCAATTTCGATGATGTATTTTTTTTTCTCGTTATGGGGCCCTTGGACGATCTCAAAGGGTTCCCAGGGCCGAGTCGCACTTTTCGAGGGAAAAGGTATGCCCCATGTCGCACCTATTGGGTAGATAGGAGCGACTTGGTTGCACCTGTCGGGGAGACAGGAGTGACATGGGTCATTCCTGTTTAGGAGACAGGTGCAACCTAGGCCACACCTTTCAAGCATTTTTGCTCGACTTGGGTCGCACAAAAAGGTTCGACAGGAGAGACCTAGCATAGAATGGAAATTTTTGTGTAGCTCGATCTGAAACTGACTTTTTCTATGTGCAGGATGCCTCTAGTCAGAAGGTGAGGGCCAGACATCGGGGACATCAAATAAGTGGTAGAGGTGGATGGAGTGGTTTAGGATACGCTTGCCCGGTGTGGGTTGCTAAATTTCTTCCAGATCTCCCTGATGCGTTCAACAAAGATACTATTGAACAAGGTGGTGAGTTTTTTGGATAGAGACTCAGAGTGCTTCATCATACAAGGTGAGTGAATAGAGATCACCCTCCACGATGTGTACTTTATAACTGGTGTGCCATTGTTGGGAATGATCGATGATATCTCGCTAAATCACTAGTGGAAAATGAGAGATTAGTGACCAGGAGACCAAACATTTTGGTCACCATGGTTTTTTTCAAGGGATAAATGACCAAAATTGATAAATTTAAGTGAGCTAACTAAAAAAGACCAAGATAAATGACCACTTTTGGTCACGGGATAAAAACCAACTAAAAACGACCAAGATAAATGACCAAATTTGGTCACGGGATATCTAGACTAAAAATGACCACATAACAATTGGTCATTTATTTGGTCATTTTTAGTTGTCACTCCGACAATGAAAAAAATTACAAATTTGACAATGAATTTGTACATTTTACTAAATTCTAACACTGCAGATGGATTAAGAGAACCCTTTACTAAATTCTAACATTGCAGATGGATTCAGAGACCCCTTCCATTCGGGACCCCTTAAAGGGGTCTCTGAAACCATCTGCAGTGTTAGAATTTAGTAAATTCGACTAACACATATAAAAAATATATTTACACGTCCCTATATTAATAACATTGAATTAATGCAACCCAACTATATGTTAATTTGGACATGACCTAGGCATATAAAAAAACCCACTAAACCTTGGCACGTATGACCCCTTCAACATATTTTCCAAGTCGTTTCTTTTACATCGGCATGATAGTCTAGTTAATGTTGTGTCTCAGAGATTGGCCGTTTCTCATTAAAAGCATCATCATGTGATCTTGAATTTTATACCACTGTACATGTTCAAATTATCACACTTAACATGTTCATATTTAATTTGGCCCAAATCGTCATCATTTGTCCCCTTTGATACTCAATTGAAGCTTAGGTAGGTAAGAGCGTGAAAACTATTTTTATTTTTATTTTTGTGTCCTTTATTAATTTGTATGATGCATCCATTTGACAGTCTTCTCATTACATCTATGCTTCTAAAGTTGAAAAGTATCCCCCTAAGTCTAATAGCAAAATAAACCAATATCCCTTATTTATTAAAAAAATATGAGCGCTTCCCCCTTTTAATTATTTCCCCTATCCTAGCTTTTAAACCCTTTTCTGTCTAAAGTCCTCACACCTTCCCATTTTCATTTACATAAAAGAAATAAAACACCTTTAAATTCCAAACCCCTTTACCTTACCCTTAAAAAAGTCTCCTCCATAGAGATCATTTTGTCTTATCTAAGTTCTTTATTCCCCTGTTTGAATGAAAAATGTGCCCATTTATCTAGTCCCTAATCCCCTCTATAATAATTAAAAATGATCAAATTAAAGTAGAAAATAGGATTATTTCCCCTAATACTCTTTATATTATATATAATAATGTATTTGTATTATATATTATATTGTATATTATAATATATAACTTAAAAACAATATATAACATATAACTTAAATTAAATACCAGCCTAGATTCAAATTCTAGGCTCTATCAAGCGCCGAGTGGGATCAAATATTCTGAGGTGCAAACCTCTTTTAAGGTATTGCACGCAAGGAGCTATTGAAGAAGAAGTTTACACCTCCAGAGATTTGATCCCTCTCAACTCTTGATAAAGCCTATGATTTGGATCTAAGATGATATTTATACAAAAACATTACTACATAATTTTTTTTAAACTTAATTTACTTCAAAATATTTATATTTATATTTATAACAGCATTTAAACAACAAACAATAATATTTTTGTTGACCCAAATTACATGTGATTTTTTATTTAACATTTGTTTAAAATAAAAATTATATTTCTTTTAATATAATTAAATTCTTCACATCCTTCATGATATTTTGCCTTCATGTGCATATCCAATTTCTAGTCCAATAAATAAAACTAGCCCAAACTATTTTCCACAAGATTATTACATCTTATAAAAAAACATATAAAAAATATAAGAATTTTCATAATATAGATACCCATTTGAATGATTTATCTTATATCTAATGGTCTTAAAAGGACCAGAGGCCAAATAAGTCAAAGATTGTTCTCAGTTCATGTCATAAGTTAGCCCTTTTATCTCGTATGTCAAAGTCCTTATATGTCATGAGCTCTGGTTGATCAATTCTTCAAAAGTTAGAAACTAAAATCCATTTAGAAATGCTTTAAAATGTGAAATGTAAAATAAAAAATAAAAAATCTCAAACAGTAGTACGATACTTCATAAAATCCTAAAATCTTTCCTTAAATTTCTGTCAAATTGTATCCAAAAAACTCGAAACCACTTATGCTAATGTATTTTCATACATCACGGAATGAAGCATGACAAAACCATTTGGGCTATCGTTTATATTTGAGTTATAATTAATTGGTTTTTATGCATGGCCGGATTATGTTGTGTATAGGCGGGAAATTAAAAATATTGGTAAAATATTAGGTCTTTAGATCAGCTCAAAATTGTGTCAAGCCATAAGTCTAACCAGACCATCTGTCAAACGCCAAACACAAACCTGAGCAAAACCCATCACATAATCCCATGACTTGTATTGTGTAGAAGGCGAGGGTTTATCAAATCCATATTGTGGGCATACTAGTTTCAGATCCTTGGATTTAGAGAAAATTCAGCCATATAGAGCTTCATCGCTTTGAATCTATGATGAGAATCAAGAATCGTTCAAGTTTCAGCCGCAATGAGGTACTTCCTGAAGTACCTTTTTCTTTGCATTTACATATGGGATTTACGTATTTCAGTGCCAATCCTTCACAGACCTATTCCATTTTTCTTTTGGGTTTCCAATAGGATATGCTACTGGAGTTTCTCCTTTCATTTATGATGTTTTAGTTTCTCTATATATAAATCGCGATTTATTCTGTTAAAAACGTGGGTTCTCTTTTAATTTTTTTTGCAAAACAAATGGACCTCCACATTATTTCATTTGTGAATTATTTTAATGCTAAAAAAGATACCTGTTTAAGCATGATTCATTTGTAAAGTCTGAGCTTACTTGTTAATGATTGATGGATATCTTGGTTATAATTATTAAATTCCTTCCAGTTCAAAAATTGTGCGTTGAAGTGTGAATACAGGGCAGGTCCTGCACGTACTAATTTCACTTCCAGGGATTCGAACTTTGTTCTCTGGGAAACTATATATTTTTTTAATTGGGAGCAATTTACACAATATTAAAATTTGAGTGAATCTAATGGCGAGTAGCATAGATGTATTAGATAATGAAGACACAATTCAACCAAGATAGAATGTTTACATTCATATAATGATGATTCTATGATAATATTTGAGAAGCTACTGGTATAACAATTTCAATTTCTCTTATATACTTAAACAAAGAATTATTGAAACCTGTGTTTTATCTGAAGAACAAAAGAACATATTGAAAAACATGTTCCTTGACTGAATTGATAGGTTCCAAGTCCTAGGAGACAAAATCTATGGATGTAATGATTGGAATTTCCAAAGTCCAAATTAGGGGCAACCATGTGGATGTATAGCCTAAGAAATGTAAACTTGATAATGTGAAAACTAGGCTAAAATACTAGAGGAGGAAATATATGTTCGTAGATCTATGCCGCCCTGGTGCTCCTGACCTTGATACTCTTCCTTTGTCCTCCTGAGATTCCACCGTATTGAAATCCCCACAAACCAACCAATTATCCTTGAATCAAGCATCTGATGCCAAAATTTCTCCCATTCCTACAACCTATGCATGTGATCCCTGCCCCCCAACCAACCTCAACTCCTGACCAATGTATGAAGATACCCCTAACATTCTGACTAACGTATGAAGATACCCCTAACATTCTAGTATATGCACATCCACACAACTTGCCATATATGCAGTTGCTAGGGCATAGGTGTAGTATATATACAACCAACTTAGGCCATGGAACATTATGGCATAGATATAGCTCTGTTGGGTACAATGCTAATAGCGAGGGACATAGATTCTATATTTAAGGGGAGAGAAGGAGAGCCTTATACATATCATGGGGAAAATTGAATAGAAATGTTTATTATCTATGAAGCGAATTCAGAGTAGACATGTGAGGTTTTATTTCTAATTGATAGGATACTAAAGGGAACTACGTGCAAGTACAAAGCTCAGAATGCTCCTGGAAAATCAAAAGGTTTGAAGTGCATGTCAGGTCTGGTTAATTCTTACAATAAAAGAGAATCTAATCCAAATAAAGTGGTTTCTCCACCTCTGAGTTTAATTAATGGTCAAATAGAAATATGGCCAAAAATTGTTTCACTGTAGTTATGTTCATAGCTAGCCAGCACTGTAGAAACCCATGAATGTTGAATCTTTGAGTAAAGACAGTTTGCCTTTTGTAATAACTGGTAGAGATGACGAATGTAGAAATTTTGCTTTCACCTTTGTGGAGCTTGCTTAGATTTGGATGGGTAGTTTAGGTCTAAAGTCATTTTATGATGAATTAATGATGTAGGGCGTGGAATGGAACGAGAAACACCACCACAAGGATATGTCTGTCATAGCTGTAAAGTTCCTCGTATGTTCATCATGTCTAGTAACTTTGTAAGCAAATTGTTCATTAAGAGCATGGTTAATGGGCTAGATATGGGTTCTCACCATCTTGTTTGTTTTCTCTAGGACATTTCATCCAACATTGTCCGACAAACAGGGATCCCAATTTTGACCTCAAAATGGTGAAGACTCCAACTGGCATTCCCAAATCAATGCTTGTTGCTACTCCCGATGGCTATGATGGATTGCCAAATGGGGCAGTTGCAGTTTTGAGGCCTAACAAGTAAGTCATTTGAACCAAACCTTCATCACTGACAAAAATATAAAGTGGAAGGCCTATGAAATTGACTATGCATTGCTTCTCAATTATTAGCTGCTGATTAAAATTATTTGTCATGTAGAGCTTCTTTTGACAAGGAAGTTGAGGGGTTCCCATCTAACCATTCTGTTGGTAAACTACCACCTGAATTGCATTGTCCATTATGCAAGAAAGTAATGAAAGATGTTGTGCTAACCAGTAAATGATGTTTCAATAGCTACTGTGACAAATGTAAGATAATCGGAGAAAACTTACATTGATCTTACTTTGGTGTGATGTTTTCTAGATTGTGTGATTTATAGTCTATGTTTTTGTCTGGCACATGTTGATAGTGTTTAAACCTATGAAATTTTTTCCATTTATTTTAGGCATTAGGGACCATATCATATCAAATTCCAGATGTGTATGTGGAGCAAC
>LPNX010626476.1:8809-36178 GCA_001517045.1 Pseudotsuga menziesii
TTATGTTATGTAGTATTTTTATTTTATTTAAATGTTTATATTTTTATTTGTATGTGTTTTTTGTTCTAACGTTTTTTATTATTTTTGCAATAAAAAGGATTTGAAACAAAAAAGAAGAGTTTTTACATACTCATACAAAAATGAATGCGTCCTTACGTAATGATTGAGTAAATAGAGAGAGAGAGAGAGGGCCGACCCTTTTAGTGGTCGACCCCTCTAAAAGAAGATTTTTATAATGGTTAAACAAGCGATTTTTTATGATAAGTTTGGTAGATTATGCGAATATCTGTCTGAATGATAATGTGGTTGAAGGTCTAGAAGAAACATGCGGTTGGAGGTCTAGAAGGACTGACCGAATGAGCCTTCACTTTTTTAAATAGAACTACATACCAAATGGTGTGGTTTATATGAAAATTATAGCAAACCACCTACCTCCCCCAAGCTGAAGATGTGTTAGGTCTAGCTGTGCAAAAATAAAAATTAAGAAGAAGGCTTGGCTGCGACAGTAGCTGCCTTTGATTTCAAAGAAGATAAAATAGACTGTGATTTAGACCTTTTTTTGTATTGGATTGTCATAGTAAAAAATTGAAATGCACTCCATGGCTATCATAGATGGGCTCGGCTAGCTATAAAATGTTTGAAAACTATTGTCTCAACATTGCCAATGGTTGTGGAGTTATTTTCATAATTTATGAAGATTATCAGTCTTTGGACAAACTACATATTGCTATTCAAGCCTGTAAGATTCTGAATATATGCTGGTCCTACAAGCTGATATAAACAGTTGTCTATACATTCAACTGAATCGACCATGCATATATTCAAGCATATAGTCCTGCATAATGAATCGATTATATGCGCCGACGCTAAATTAAACATATAGTCTTTACTTATGTAATCTTTAAATAGATATATACATTAATTATGAAAATAAATAGCCATTTCTGCATATGCATTATGCAATATTCATTCATCTCTAAAAAACACCTAGAGAGCACCTCCAAGTGGAGACGTTTTTATTATTTTCTACTTCCTAGATATAAGTCTATGATATAAACATATAGATCTAAATCCTAGATATAATATAAGTGAACTATAAACTGTAAAAGATCTATTTTGCGCAAATACTCACTCTGGCGAAACACGATTCGTTGCAAGCATCAAGCATAATTTTAGATAAAAATTTCTCTCATCGATATTTTGAAAGAAGTACATGACTTGCTTGATCTTTATTCTCCATCTCCAACAAAGACAAAAGGCCAAAAATAATGAAAGTCTCAATGGAAATTCCCTAGAAATTCATCAATACAAGTTGAGGAGAATTCAAATGGCATTCTAACACTTGCTAGTTCAAAAGAGAAAGATATTAGCATTCAAAAATAAATGGTTGCGTGTAGAATCAGATAGTTTAACTTCTCCTTCCGGATATGTTTGAGAAACTAAGGTTAGAGGTTGTTGATTGAGTTTTCATGGTGACAGAACTACAATTCAGAGTTTCATACATGCTTTTTCAAACAAAAATCAAAGTTTATTTACAGAGTTCTACTATCTTCCTGTAGTGAACTAAGAAATTCTTATCCTTGCAAAACAAGTAAGAACAGGCTCGAGTTTGCCAGATATTCAAAACTGCAATTAAAGTATTTCTTTCAAACAGTAGACAAAGTTGAGTTTGTAAGGTAACAAGTCATTAATTTAAAGTTGAGTTTGTCGGAGAGGAGTTTCAAGTTGCATGATGACCCAACATCAGGTTAAGGTTGACATTAAATGACATTATATTGGATTACCTACTAGATAAAATTCAAAAAAATATCAAAATCTCCAAAAGATCAAAAAGAGGTAAAATGGGTTTGTAGATAAATCCTCACGCCGCTATCTTGCACAAGCACAAGTGTGGAGAATTTCAATGGCCACCCTTTGACTTCAAAAAAAACTTGCAACTAGCTGAGCGACCTAAAATTCCTTCATCGCAGCCATCATATAAATGATAAATAAATTTGAAATCACCTGCTCCGGCTATATGTGCATACCTCCGATCGCCATCCTCGACATGAGCAGCATTAGCTATTGAAAATATCATCTACCTGGATTGTGAAATCTCTTTCGATGGATATCAATCTCAATTAACGAGATCTCATTTAGCTTCAACAACATAAGCAATGACATCTCGAGGTAGTATGCAGAAAACCCAGATGACCTCATCGTTCAGATTGACAGGGGTGACACCTACAGTTGGAGCATTGACGTAGGTGATCGATTTGATTAGCGCACTGATTTCCAGCATCAGAAGATAGTTACACCAGACTACAAGTATATCGTCGGATGAGGATGTGTAGATGATAAGATTAGCTCGTGAAAAATGCAGGCACATCTACAAGTGGTTAGATACAATCGATCGATAGACAGGTGGTTGACGATTCTTCAATAAATACTTAACCTTCCCTTTAATGCAATGAAACCATGGCAAATTTTCAAAATCTGCTTGATTTGCATATGCATTTTTTATGGCAGTTTGTAGTTGTTATCATCCAGGTCTAGCACTGGAATTTTATGTCACTTAACAACTGTATGACAGATTTATTTAATAGTGTGAACCAATGTGGAAGTGGAGAATTTATTCTATCGCACCTTTTGTTGCAAAATAAACAACTACTCTTCATTTGAACTGTTCGGTAAATGAAATTGACCTAAAATAGCGTTGATATCAATCACACGGTTAAGTAGCCCAATGATTGGCCAGGAGTGGAATTGAGCATCTTCTCCAACTCACATGCATCAAATATAAGCATTTCTAAATTTTCCTATGTAATTACATTGGTTTAGAAGCACTCCAGGGTTCTCAAGTTACAAATATTTTCAATAATGTGACTGCCAAGACTTTTCTAGAAGGAGAGCATCCTCACAGGCGTGTTCATGGTGTCTGGAGTTAATAATTTCTCATGATCAGGTTCGACAACACTTATGGGATAACTTGATGATTGCAAGGTATCTCGTTTCTTCCGTGAGGAGTATCTCAAGTCATGGTAGTGAGAGAATTGATTTATGAGGATCGATCATTGGTAATTCACAATTTACTTTCAAAAACTATGAAAATTATTTATGCTCATAAATGACATTAGGAACGATATCAACGGGTGATGTTGTGGATATTGTAGGATACGATGGAAGGTTGAAAGATGCGCAAATATTTAAGGTTTCTCAAAATTTTATTTTGTATTTTTTTTAATTTTATGTTTGTAGGTTTTGGAGTGGAAAGATGAATGCACAAGCATGGTTTCAAATTTTTTTTTATTAATGTGTTTTGTTTTATTTCATTTTTAATTTATTCGTTTTTTTCTAAATTTTTGCAGGTTTCAGACTGTACAGATCGAAAGATAGGATGAAGGAATGGGCTGAAGGATGGGTCGTTCCATTTGTTGTTTCAATTTTTATTATATTTTTTATTTAATTATATATATATTAAAATTGTAGGTTTTGTTGATTAAATATATCTATATAAGTTCATTATATAGATATATATATTAAAAATTTATTATCTAGATATATTAATGTTTAATTTTTAATATTTTAATTTAAAGTTTAATATTTAAATTTTAAAATGTTTTAATGTTTATAGGTCTAGTTTTACTAACCTCTAGAATAAATAGACATTGTTTTCTTATATTATTCATAGTGAAAGATTTAAAAAGTACTTTTAGATTCAAAAGATTAAAACCTAAATAATTCTTAATGCAAACTATTATATATATTTATTTATTTGTTTATTATTTTTTTACATGTTTATTAATTATTTTATTTTATTTTTAACTGTTAAAAGATTTTAAAAGAAACTAATACCTTATTTGCATTTTTTATTCCTAGGATGACTAGAAAATTTATTAAATGAAAAATGAAAATGAAAAAGAGATAATAATAATAAAAATTCATAAAAATTTTTAGATTTAAAAGATTAAAATAAAAGTTAAAACAAAACCAATCTAACCTAGTACTTGAAAACATTGTTCGATACAGCATTTGTTTGCATGATATTCTTCATGACTTTGATCACCCGAGATCCCTTCTTCATCCTTATCGATTTTCTTCTCACATAACTACTCCTCATATTATGTGCATAATTCTTCAAATGTTGATTCTTCTTTTACTTCAGGAGGAGTAGTAAATCTTTTGGCTACTATTAAGATCTTCTCTTCTTGAGAAGAGCAGATCCCTGCTTCTGCTAGGATCTGGGTGAGTTGCTCTCAATTATGCTCATCCTAAAATTATTTTACTAGAATCAAATCAAGTACTAGAAAGAAAACAAGTACATGACAAGCACAAAAAAAGTAGCACAAAATGGGTGCAAAAACAAAAATAAAAAGGGTGCACAAAAATCTGTACAAAACAAAAAATGAACAGATAGATAGTTAGAAGCAAGTTAGTATGAAATAAAGGCTAGCCCAAAAATAAAAGCAATCCAAACTTTGCACTACAAAACTATAAAAGAAAACTTGCATAAAAACAACCTCACATTTGCAGAAAATGAAAAAATACTCTTGCAGGAAAAGTAAATACTTTGCAGAAAAATAAACATGCTTGCAGAAACAACAAGGCTTTGGGGTAACCCACTAAAGTGGATGCGTTTGGCTGTTACACCATGGGAATTTCAAAAATTCTATAGTGAAGTCGTCCTTGCATCTTACCGTTTCCCCTCCCCCTTTCTATGTAAAAAAAATGAACTATCTACCTATCTAAACTCTGATCCCTTTTAGCACCTCCCAAACAATGGCACCAAAATGTTGGTGTAAAACATAAAACAAATTATAACATATATCCAATGATTTAATTGTCAACCCACAGAGAGTGTAAACTTGTGAGGTACAGACAAAATATATACAGGGGCAGAGTATTGCTAATTGAAATTGAATTAATCTTGCAAAAGTAGGAAATTGCGTGGAATAAATCTAATCTAAGAAAACATAAGATTGGATGAAATAAACTGATATAAAACAATCAACATTAACTTGTGAGCCCACGATAAATCTATGTTGAGAATTCATAAGAAAGAAATCATGAAAACTCTATATTAACAACTCATAAGAAAGAAATCGAAATTAACATGAGAGAGTAAAGGGATTTGCATTAAGCATCATATCCATTACATAACAATAAAAAATCCACTCTATGACTAACTCTAAACTATTCTCTACTTCCACACCACTAGAGAGGCCTCCAACAAAATGAGGAGAGAACCCTCCTATTTATATATGAATTCAAGATAACTAATCATAATTACATATCCACTATTCTCTCAACTTATCCCTCAAAATCCTCAACAAATCCACTTTTCTCTCAACTTATCGCTTCAAATCCTCCAACAAATATTGGATGATATATTCTCTCCACATTTCCATGATCTTCTCCTTGAAATTAGCCCACATCTTGAAGATGAAATTCGAATTTAAGGCTAGGTGGTGACTTTTGAGCTTGTTAAAATCATCAAATACACCTGTAAGCATCACCAAACTCATCCAACTTTAAACTATAATGAAAATATGTTTTTTTTCTCAATAATTAACCACAAATTCATTAAAAATACTCAAAAATAAATGATTTGGAAAATAGCAAGGTAACCCATATTTAGTCATGAAAATGATGGATATTAATGGTTTTATGGAAAGATAAAATAGGAATAAGGTGATAAATGGTATGTGAAAGATCAATAAAATGTGGTATTTTTGCGGCTCAACAAATAGTTAAGCTAATAATTATCTAATATAATCATGATTAGATTTGAAGTTAAGCTAATAGTTGCAAAATCATTGGAGTTAAGCGAATAGTTGTATCTAATAGTTAATTTAAAAGTGAACATATTAGCAATTGCAGTTCAAGTAAAAGTCATTATTGGAGTTGAAGTTAAGGTAATAGTTGTATCATTAATGGAGTTAAGCTCATAGTTATATCTATTAATAGAATAGTTATATCTAATAATCAAATAATTGAAGTTGAAGTTTAATTCTTCCAACTAATAGTTGTATCCAATACTCAATTTAAAAGTTAATATATCAGCATTTGCACCTCAAGTGAAATTCATGGTTGGAGTTGACATTAAGCTAATAGTTGTATCATCAATGGAGTTGATGGCCCTCCATTTTTCCATGTTTTATCTACACATTAAATCTGGAATTTAAACCTTTTACATGAATTTTCTACTATGTATCGTTAATTAGACATCATTGGCATGGCTTTAAAGGTTGTTCACTGAAGATCCATAACAAGGTATAATCTTGTCATTATTTCATTTTATTTGTTCATTTTTAAATATAATATTAAAAGATTATATCTACTAATGAATTATTTGGGGTTTAGATTTTTTTTATATTGCAGATTTATTTTACTAATCTGGTACCCACTCTTGCACTCGATCTAGTACCCATATTTGCACCCAATCCGGTACCTCAACTAGTGCACAACTAATAAGGTGACAAATATTTGGGAATAAGGAAAGCTCAAATTAAGGTATATTTATGACTTAGTCATATAATACCCGTGAAGACTCGTAGCCAAAGAAGTTGTTATTCGGATCCCTTAAGGAGTTACGAACCTACTATCACTTGTATGGAGATAATAGTCGAAGATGTAGGAGAATCCACTCATATTGGAGTATGTTTTCTTGAAGAAAGGTCTCTCTTGCAGCTGTTATCCTTTAGTTGTTATGACTATTTGAAGGGTCAGCTCTTTCAGTGGCAGACCCATATGTTCTAGCTTATAAAAATTTAATAGCAGTCTTAAGAGAGACAGACAAAGACAAAACTATTTTTTGAAACTCTTTTTAGTTGATAATTAAATACAGTTTTAATCTTTTATCTGTTGTTACAGCAACGTTAAGAGGGGGGGGCACCTTCACATGGTGTTGATACTTTGCTTGTGAATATTGTCCTCTGCACATATTACTGTAAGAATTCTTTTTTCATGCGTTGTTTATTTAATGTCTCTTTGTGTGTTAATATTGAGGGTTTCCAAAAATTAAAACAAAAAAGGAAGAGCTCGAAAATATTGAAGGATAAATGTTATATGTTTCATGTAATTTCTACTTTATTCCTGGTTTGCGTTATTGTTAAGTTTTGTGTTGGGATTCAGATTGTTTTTCATCACATAAATGGTTAAGTTCACTTCGGAATACTAGATCTGTGAATATAGCTTGGAGTGCCTTCTTTGTGACTAATGTATATTACAGGAATGGTTTGCACATAGTATAAAATTCTGGCTAGAAAATAAGTTTGGTGTTTCAACATTCAAAGATTTTTTTTTTGGTACATAGGTCAAATTTGATTGAGAATTTAGGTAGGTTAGAAGGATTGCTAAATGAGTATAAAGTCATGGATTCCAGTGTGAGAAATGTTTATTGATTTAAATATTTCCAACTGATTTGAATTAAAAAAGTAAAAAGACACTATTTGAAGGATTCGACTTAGTATGGATTTGTGTGTTTGAAATTTAAGGATGATTGCATGTAGTTAGAATTTATAGACTACAAGTTGTGTTAATTCTGTGAGGGTTAACAAAACATAACGTATTTAGAATTTATTGTAAGAAGTTTTGATTATGTGTTGATCAACAAACCATAAGGTAGTTAGATTTATTTCTTCATTGATTGGATAGCTCAGCCGTGGTAGATTAGAATTTTATTTAGTTGTGATTATTTTAGTCTAGTAACACTTTTGTTTCCTAGGGCTATAAAATAGGGTAACACTGTTAGAAAATAGTTAGGTTGGTTTTAAAACATTTTTTTTCTCTGATAACATACAATAGAAGATTGAATGCTTTTCTCTGTAGTAGACTAGACACACATACATTTTCTTTCTTTTACACTTTTTGAGCAAATGATAAAGTAGCATAGCATATACTGTCAATTTGTTGGAAGCAATCATAGTTTTTTATCATCCATTCTGAAATTATCAAAAGATCTTAGGTTCGTTCATCTTACCTCAAAAAAATAGTATAACAACTTGAAGTTTACTAACCTCGGTTGATATTTTAATTAAGGGTGATATCTTTTGCCTAACATTTTTGGTGTTGTTTGTCGAGGAGTTGTTCAAAGGTAAGATAGTATTTGAATGTTTCGATGGTTTTTTTTAGTGTGACTAGTTTCTACAAGAGGAGAAGAAGGGACGATAAGACAAGAGGTAGGAAACCCTTTCTTGAACACTAGTTTAAAGAGTTTCTGGATGTGCAGGATGAGGAAAATCCCTCCAATTTTTAATATTTCTTCTTTATAGCCTTCAATGTCTTTGTCTTTTAACTTTGCTAAGCACTTAACCCCGGAATCTATGTCTTCTAATGAGAAAAATTCTTTCATTGTAAGAAGGGTTTGAATGTTATCTCTCATATCCAGGGGTTCATAAATCTTTTTAATATAGGAATGCCAATATTTTAAAGCAATTTTACCGTCTTCTTTTGTTTTGCGAGCTAGAATTTTCCTCCATAATTTCTTAGGAGCCACCTTGGATAGGTGTAGGAGATTTTCTTGCCTTTTACTTAGATAATGTTTTTTTCTTTTAATTAAGGATTTGTAGTGATTTATCTTGTCCATTTTTATCCAATGTGTAGCAGCTTGCTTAATTTATTTTCTCGCATCTTTACACTTTTGATCATAAAAAGGTTTATTTCTACGATGGCTCGTTTTAGTCGAGACTTCAATAGAGAATTTGTTAATGGACGACAAGATGGCTGTAGAAAAATTATGGTAGATATTTTCTATATTCTCCATACTAGATAAAGGAAACAGATTATTTTTTAGATCATGGAGAAAATGTCAACTTTATTTTTATCAAAGATCGGGTTCTTTTGGCAATGATAATTTTCCTCCTTGGGATCACTATGCATGGCAATATTCAGAGTTATAATTAAAGGTCTATGATCAGAGTCGAGCTCATGGTCATTGAAGATGTTGAAATCTATTAATTTGTTGTATAGAGGGATATCAATATAACATAATCTACCACACTATTGCTAATCCCATGGATACAAGTCATCTGCCTATATTTTGGTCATTTTCAAAGATTGTGCAAACGATAAGAACTTGAGCACTACAAAATTTGACAAACTCATAACTGAATAAATTTTCACCTATATCTTAAGAAATTATTTGTACCTGTTAGCTAGCTCTAGGACTTCATCTAACCAAAGAGGATTAGGGTTGGAATATTTGCTTAAAATAATATCTTGGTTACTGGAATTTCGAGAATTGAATTCACCCATTAAAAGGATATATTCTTCCTTCTTTAAACTAGAAATATCATGTTCTAACCCATTATAACGACAATTTTTTATCTAAATTGTTTTTTTTATAGAAGTTGGAATTAATACGGGAAAATTAACAAATGGATATGTAGGTTTTTTCATCATTAATTTATGTGATCTCTATCCAAATAAATTGGTTGTAAGGGTATTTTTTATAAATCCTAACATGTGGGGGTATGTTCTTCATAATGTAACATGCTATACCCTCAATGCCTCTATGACATGAATGCTTATTCCATATTTACCATAGGA
This sequence comes from Pseudotsuga menziesii, assembly GCA_001517045.1. Classification (NCBI taxonomy): domain Eukaryota; kingdom Viridiplantae; phylum Streptophyta; class Pinopsida; order Pinales; family Pinaceae; genus Pseudotsuga; species Pseudotsuga menziesii. The sequence continues at coordinate 18,338 of LPNX010626476.1, forward strand.
CATATCTATTTATATCAAGGACCTTGGACTCCTCGTGTTCCCAAGTTTCAACCAATAATATAATATCAACTTTGCTCGGAATCCAACTAAACTTAGGGCCTTTCCTCCATGGAAATCTTTGACAATTCTAGGAGAAGATCGAGAGTGTGTCAAATTGCTATTGATTACTATCCTTTTGGTTTCTAACTCTAATAACAACTTTCATGTTTGTGATTAATGCCCATTTTTCCTACTTCCTAGTTTCTTTTACCTTTCAGACCTCCTTTCTTAATTCAAAGTGATCCTCTGGAATGAGGTCTTCATTTATAAGTATCCCTAAGCCTTTTAAACTTGATGTCTTACTAAGTATGTTGTATTTTTGGTCGATAGAGCTAACTTTAAACCATAATATCTTTTTCTTTATTCTCAATTAATTTCCCCAACGTGTTTGCTTCTATGAGACTGGTAATTTCAATTTGCAAATGAAAACAATTTCAATACCTTATTGATATGGGTATGTCTCACATATACACGTGTTTTTATACGTGTGTTTTTATATAGGTCATTAAGGCCTGATATATAGAATTCAAATGAAAGAACATAAAGAACCAAAGTAACAACATTGCAATAAAAATCAACATTTATTAATAATTAATAAATGTAATGGTGAAAAACATTGTAATCTCCTAATGTATGTAACAAGATATAGTGAATTAAAAAATCTTAATAAAATTGAAACACCAAACAATGAAGCAAAAAACCTAAACCTAAGATCAAAGGTTTCGTGGAATTTTACAAAAATAATATTGAATGTCGCCTTGTACTTTGCCATAGCCTTATAGAAATTCTAAAGGCTTAAAAATTATACCAAGTTCATGACTTAAATCTTGTCAAATTTTAGAGAACTGCTTGTCATTCAAAAATGAACGAAGGGCTTGAAAATTACACCGAGTTTATAACTTAAATTTTGTTAAATTTGATATTGTTTTAAAAATTAAGGAGAAAACAAATGTTAATTTAAATCAATATATTTCATAAAAATAAAATAAATAAAAATTATAAAAATATATAATAATTTTAAAATAAATAAATAATATTAATATTAAAATGTTAAGCATTTTATTATTTTAATTATGAAATAAAATTTAAATATATATAATTATATTTTTAAAAATAAAAATAAACAAAATCTATTTATTTTAAGTAATACAATGGTATCTAAAATGTTTAAAATTTGAAAAGCTACTTACTTTATGAAAAAATATTAAAATTTCATCTTATTACAATTTTACAATAATAGAAAAAAGTAAAATACATTAAAAACAACTAAGTTTTCTTTTATCAAATTCTCATTTAAATGGAAAGAATAATAAGTTAACTGCAAGGATCTATATTTTATGGTTATGTAAAAAAATACTACCTCAAAAAATTGGATGTCCAATTTGTTAAATCCAAGTTTGAGATGGATTTATGCTAATCTTAATGAAGCCTAATTTTTACGTCGGAGGCGTATATTTCTTACAATTTTGGGGTGGACTATCATCTATGATTTTTCATCTACGGATGAGAATGAGACAAGTGTACTGTCGAGATTGATTCTATGGGTGTCGTCCAATATTAAACGAGAATGAGACAAGTGTACTATCTAGATTGATTCTATGGGTGTAGTCCAAAATTAATAATTAATACTTAAAAAAAAATTAAAATAGCTTAATTAACATGTGATAACTATGATAGTTGTAAAAATTAAAATTAATTTTCAAGTATTATAAATTATTAGATACAACTACGAGCTTAACTCCGGATACAACTATTAGCTTAACTTGAATGATTCTACACCTAGTAGATTAACTTCAACTCTACTCATTTAAGGCTTAATCCAACTTCATTTGGCATCTAGAAGTATAGCTAATGTGCAATCATGTAAGAGTCCAACTCCTAATAAAATAGTTGAAACTCATAATAAAGTCTTCCAAACTCCTAATAAAATACCGCATCTCGTAGTCTAGCTAATATACACTTCTATTACATGTTTAGGTTTTCCATATAGATATAACTAGGTTTTCGATTCTTTTTAAAGGGGGTTAGTCTAACTCATAATTAACAATTTCAAAAAAATTAAAAATAACTTAGTTAACATCTAATAAGTACAATTCGTGATAGTTGGAAAAATCAAACCTCAGCTTCAACTATTCGATTATTAGATACAACTATTCAATTATTAGCTTAAAAACATTGATGATACAACTATTAGCTTAACTTCAATTCCAAACATGACTTTTACTTGAATTGCAATTGCCAATATATTAACTTTTAAATTAACTATTAGATACAACTATTAGCTTAAATCCAATGATTATACAATTATTAGTTTAACTTCAACTCTAATCACTGTTATATTCACTACAACAAAACCCTGTGATTAGCGTCTCTTTTAGCTTCCTTTTTAGCATCCACTATCAATTTTAGTGTATTTTTCATCATTTTTTGGACAAAGTGGACGCTTTTCCATGGGATGGCACTTTTAATGGCATTATTTTCATCCCTTTTTAAAATTTGGCGCTATTTGGGACGCTAATTAGCGTCCCAAATAGTGTCCCAATTAGTGTCCCATTTAGCATCTCAATTAGCATCCCAAGTTAAAAGTTGGTTCTATTTTGGATGAATCATTAGCTTCCCAATTAGAATCCCAATTAGCATCCCAATTAACATCCAAATTGTCTTCCCATTTATCATCCCAGTTAGCATCCAAATTAGCATCCAAATTGTCGTCCCACGTAGCATCCCAATTTAAAAGTTGGCGCTATTTTGGATGATAATTAGCAACTCAATTAACATCCCAATTAGTGTCCCAATTATCATCCAAAAAGCATCCCATATAACTCCCAAAATAGCCTCCAAAAAAATGTCTGGAATAGCACTAGGAATTTCCCTAGGTTTAGAGCTAGGAATTGTGTTTGGAGAACATCTGACATAACGTCAGATTTATCAATGTCAACGTCAATGATCAATGTAAGTGTCGATGTCAATGATCATGATTTATGTATAGTACTTTTGGATCTTGATTTATCATAGTGGCACCTAAATGATCATAATCATGGAACTTTTGGATATTAATTAATCCTTATGAGGGGTAAATTACCTTATTGTCACCTAAAATCCTCTAATTGCATTTGAGTGTCCCCAACACATTTTATAGACCCTAATGGCATTTGATTGGCTCTAACAACATGACAATGATGCATTATGATAATTATGATGGAGTGTATGGATATGATTTGATAAGTATAAGACTATATCATCCATTCCTATGAGGTAGTAGGGTTCCTTGCTCAGTATTATTGCAATTATATTGATGATGAATACAATGACGACAATGATGTTGATTTATTGTATGATGATGATGACAATGTGGATGTCAACGATGATTATGCATGTGGTAGCATTTTTGGATCCTGATTGATTCTAATGGCACCAAAAAGTCTGTAACAACATCTAAACGTCCCTATTAACATCAAAATGACTGTAACTACATATAAATGACATTAACAATTACATGACATGAATCCTAATGGCAATGAGTGATTAAGAACACTAATGGCATATGAGTGACCATAATGACAATGATGGAGATGATTTTGGTAATGATGTACTTAATGTTGAAGATGAGGATGACAATGAGGATAATGATCAAGATGATGTTGATGTACCATATGGCATTGATGATGATGCATGTCATAATACTTCTCGATACAAACTGATCCTAATGGAACTTAAATGTTCATAATGACATGTGAGAGACATATTAATATCACCTAAATGGTTGTAATGACATTTAGTTGTTGTCGAAAAAAGTTTAGTGTCCTTAATCGCATTTGAGTGATTGTAACAACATGACATGGATCAAAATGGTGATGACTGATGATGAACCATAATGTCATACGAGTGACCCTATCAATGATGATGTATTTGTTGGTGAGGACGATGATGACCATGACATTGTTGATGATGTACTTATTGATGCTAATGTTGATGGTGATGATGTCAATGATGATGATGATGCAATGTATGGTGTACTTGATGTTGACATTCACTTGTCCTTGACAACATTTGAGTGAAATTAATAGCATTTGAGTGACCTTAATGGCACTTGTCGTCAACAACATTTCAATGATAGGTTGGATGTCGTAAATTTATGACAAAATATTAGCTATTGTATATAGATAACCACATTAATTGGAAATTTGTTAATGATAAACTAAGTTGTCCACCTCGTCAACATTGTTCATTAGTACAAGAGGGAACATTACTATAGTAAAGTTCACAGAATTATTCAATAGTGTGCATAATATTAACTAAACAATCATTGACATTTCATTATTCAATGCATAATAAAAAAGGGGAACACACGTGGTTAAAATAAATTAAAACAAAATTATCATTTGCTAAGCCCATGATAAAATGACTATTTTGAACAGTGATTTCCATGTACATTTAAGTGTAGAGTTGTTAAGAAGAAACCTTTTGAAAAGTTCTAAATCAAGAAACTAATTCAAAATTACTAAATCCATGTGATAAAAAACAATTTCAAATCTTTGGACATAAGATCATAATTATTCAAGTAATATGGATTAGAAATCCTGTAAAATTAGAAGTCTTCTTCATTTACATTATTATCAGCATATACGTCATCCAATGCTTCCTTATCAATATTGATATGGTCCTGTAAGTTTCTTATATTATTCTTTCTACACCATCCCGCTAAAGTGGTATTATAATCATCTTCATCTTCACTTTATTCTAACTCCATATCATCGAAATGATTTGCACAATCTTGATTCTCATCTAGCTCTGGATCATGTTGATTAATGGCATGAAAAATATTGTCATTTTGTGCTTGAAAATATTCATCTTCATCTTCTTGTGTTTGAACATCTTCATCTTGAACATCACCATGGGTGGTCATTTCTTCATTGTTCTCTAATCTCTCATCTGGAATTGGTTGGATATCATTGTTTTGCTCAATATTCATTGAGGCATCATCAAATACATGTCTTAAACTTGGATCATAATGTATGACAAATATCCACTTTGGATCCATAATATCTTCATAGAAAAACACATCCACGTGAACCATAATCATATATTAGACATGATAGTATAATTTTTAATTAATATGCACATTCATATTCATAATACACTATGAATTAACATATTGTATATAACCATTGATTCTTGTGATTATAGTTATGTTATATTGATAATAATACCTGCTCACAATGAATTGGTAACACATAGGGCTCCTTGTATTCTGGTAGGTACCTCAAGGAATCTATAGAAAATAGTCCACTATGGGTATCATGTCTTCACGTCCTCTCAAATGCCTCATACCATCTACATTTAAAAATACAACATTTGAAAGACCGGTAATCCAACTCAATAATTCTTGGATTTTTCCAACATAGTGAAGATTCCCTTCAATGATATTTTTATCTTTTGAACTTGCTTGACTTGATTTCTTGAAATCAACCATGACACCACAATCAAATGAGCGTCTTTTTAAGTCTATTATTTCCACACGATAGTGTTGACCATATGCCCACATTGTAGGATATCTCCTCAGCTGTATTAGACCATTTGTTTTAGTTCAACTAGAAAAAACAACTATATATGCATTATTAAATAGTCAATAGTGTCAACAATGTTTTGTAAAAAAATATTTTGTGAGATTTATAAATGTACCTTTCTTTCACATCCTCTAGACATGTTGATCTCATATTTTGTTATGTTTGCATCATTTCCTTCTTCATCTATTTGATTTTGAATTTATTCACTAACCCATTGTAATGTGCAATATTTTCCCCATTCCCCAAACAAATCCATGGGAAGTGGTGTATTCCTTGGGTTTGATCTCATAAATTGTCTCCTTGCTTCTAAAACTTCTTCCCTTTTCTTTTCATACAAGTCAATCCATTTATTCATACAATCCATGTGGTAAAGAACAAACTTGTCAAGCACAATGCATTCATCAACACCTATTGAAAATCAACATGTACATTTTCAAATTACAAATGCCATTATTATATTTTGGAAAAATAATAATTTTATACAGTAAATGAGTGGAAAAATAACCACAAAGATCATGATTTTACTCACCAAATTCTACTTGAACACCATTAGATTGAGGTTTCTCTCCATCTATAATATCTCTTGCACGTGCTTCATCCCATATTCATGGACCATATTCATAATCTTTACCAAGGAATTCACATAGAAATAAAAATGCTTCATTCAATACATATCCTTCATCCATGCAACCCTCTCAATGTGCCTTTTGTCGAACATATCTTTTTAGTGTTCTCATATACCTCTCAAAGAAAAACATCCACCTTGTTGATATAACACCCGCCATTTCAATGTCATCTACTAGGTGTATAAGAAGATGAACTTGAAGGTCCATGAAACTTGTAGGGAGCTCCTTTTCCAATAAACATACAATTTCTGCAATTTCATTCTTCCATCTTCTTAATTCACTCTTATGGATCTCCTTGGAGGACACCCACCTAATAAAACATTGGTAAATTAATATGAATAACTAATGACATTAAAAATGCAATGTATTACAACTTTCTCATACATACATAAACATTTCATGCCCCATACCTTGTAAATGCTGACAATCGACTTATGGCACTCCTAAAATCAGCGGTAAGGCATGAATCCCCCTTAATTTCCAAGGGCATGATATGCTATCAAATTATCAAATAAAATGAGATTAGTTCATTATTTTAAATATGAAATATCATAAAAAGTATGGTAATTATATGATAACAATAACAATTAAGTTATGTTCATACCTTCATAAAATTATGGAAATCATGTGTTTTAAATCTAGTGATATGTCCATCAACTGTGAAAGCTTATTCAATGATGAGCCATAGCCAGTAGGTGTCCTTATTGTATGGATAACATTTTTTAGTTTATCTAGCTCTTTCTTTTTCAAAATCCATGGAGCTTCTGCATAAGTTTCATTTTCTCTATTTGGCCACAAATGTCTTCTATCAAATTTGGTACGTGAAAGAGCAATGTCTTTTCTTGAAGATAAGGTGTCTTTATCTTTGTCTGATATATATCTATATATAGAATCTGTGACATTTTTGAATATGTGCATAGGATGTAATAGATGGCATATCAATAGATCCTTCCAATAAGGTAGATCATAAAATATGGATTTTATATTCATTCCTCATGGCATATCAACCATAACTTGTTCTCGTTCTTCAATTGATGGATCCTAGAAAAGAAAATGTTCTTGAATTTTTTGTTCAGCATCTTCATACTTTTGAAGCCAATCAGCTGGAACCATAACCTTGGGAGGGCCTCTACTTTCAAATTTCCCATCAAACTGATTCTTGAGGCGAGTCCTGAACTTATGATCTATTGGTAGAAAGACCCCGTTGTTTGCATAAATAAACTTGTGTAGATATTTAGAGAAGCACCCATAAAAATGTTCTGCACATCTTGGACATGCGCAAACCCCCTTTGTTTGAAGCCCTACACTTCAATAACTATCGTTTAGAGGAAAAAAATAGTATAATGGATCTATGCAAATTGAACAAAAAATTAAATATCATGTGTGAATATGTAAAATAATTTTCATACCTGAACATACACTAAGTCTTGAGAAATCATGAATTGTCCAACATAGTACACCATAAAACATGAATAGCCTATTTGATGGAGGACGTGATATGTCATACATTGTTATGTCTTTCCATAACAATTGCATCTCATCAATAAATGGTGCTAGATAAACATCCATTTTTTTCACTTGGAATTTCAATGGAACAACGAGACTTAGCATAAGGTGTTCCTTTCTAACACTCATCCATGAGGAAATGTTGTATACTATTAATCCAACTAGCCAAACAGTGTAATTTAGGCTTAGGAATGAGAAAGGGCACACTCCATCAATTGCAAGGCCTAACCTGATACTACGTGGTTCATCTTTGAATTTTCTTGGCCATTTATATTCTATGTGTTTCATTGCTTTGGAGTCTACTGGAATTCACATGAATCCATCTTTACTCCTATTCTTCACATGCCAATCCATCAACTGTGCAAGTGACTTGCAACAAAACATTCATTGAAGTCTAGGTATAATTGGCATGTGCCTTATAACCTTATTTGGAAATGTAGCACTCTGTAGATCTGTACAATATATCTTCTGCTTGCATACAAGACATTCTTGATGGTTTTTGTAGATGTCTCTATATAAAATGAAATCATTCTCATTTGCATGAGTTTGGTTATATTCAATCCCCGAATGTACCAATAATTGACGTGCTTCTTTGTAAGTTGATGGCAACACATTATCTTCAGGGAATATTTTATCTTTTAGTGCCCTGTAAGATTGTCATACACCCAATAAATTAAATATTTCAATTCTATAAAATATATTGTTTAGGCCAAAAACACATAAATGAAAATAAAGTTAATAGATATATACAAGTTAGTAACAACAATTGACTATGCAACTCCACAAAGATAATTCAACTCACCTTAGAAGGGTAGTGAAACTCTTGTCAGACCAACCAAACAATTACTTGATTTCTAGTAATATTAGTGTGCAACTTAGTTTTGATGTTCTACTTGCACCCGATTTGAACACAACTGTCTTTGCTGCTTGCTTGATAAAGTCACTAAGGTTTATATCATCAACATTATGTTGTTGGAAATTTCTCTTTGTGTCATAATTATTGTCAACTATAGGATCATCATTATTTCTGTCCCCAAAGAAACCTATGAGCATTTCATTCAATCCTTCTTCATGCACTTCATTTCATCATTATCTTCACTAGGAATGCTAGGTGGCATATCATCATATGCTAATGCCATCAATTGTTCAAATTTTTCACATGGTAATGCTCTCTTTAATGCTGCTCTTCTTTCCTTAGTATGATTCAATGGATGGTTTGGATCATCTCGTCCAAATATTAAGAGGCCAGTTGGATCTTGAATGCCAGTAGGTACATCAACATCAGCAAGATCAACCTAACATACAATGTAATGATTATGTAGTATTAGACAACCATTTGATAAAATATTGAAACCATCTTAGTGATAAGAATAAAATAGCATACAAATCAATATAAACTCTCTCTCTCTCTCTCTCTCTCTCTCTCACACACACACACACACACACACACACACAAACACACACACACACACACACACACACACACACACACATTAGAGCATACTTTTATTCATTCATTCATAAACAAAATTTAGAATTCATAACATAAACAAAAATTTTGAATTCTTAGTTTAAAAAACAAGCCACACCCATTTCTTATTTTTTTGGCTTTCTTCCCTTAGGAATATCCCTAGGGAGGCCTTCCTCTTCTCTCCTCGTTCGTGCAGGAGTACATTTTATAAGGGGTAGTTAATCAATAACTCCTCCCCAATAGTGAGGTATGTAATAGCCTTAACCATTATAAATATTTCAACCTGTCTTTCTGTATCTCCCTTTTTATCATTTATAACTTCAACAAACTGACAATTTGGTCTTATAGTAGGGTCCTTTCCCTTACTACTATTTATAAATCCCGCAATGTTTTTATGTGTGTATGCATGACCATCTATATACAAGAGATTGCCTCTATTCAATTTGTCACCTCTTTCCATCTGTAGATGATGTGTATACATATTTGAATTTAGACCATATGTAGACATACTATGCTTGTATTCCACTAGAATCCTCCATTGACCACTTGAATATGATGGCCCATAATATGGCATTAATCGCCTAGTGGTTTGTTGTGAGTTGTTTATATGTTTCGATCCCACATGGACATTTTCGACAATAAAGAGGCTCAAATTCCCTCCATGAATATTGGAGGGGCATATCATGTAGCTGTATCCCCAGAATTGAAACACCTCATATGCAACAGGTAGTTTTTGGTCACTAGGCCAAGCACAGTATAATTCTCGATCAAATGTTTCTTTGTAAATTGATATCAACTCTAAGGGAATTCATCATCTCCATCACATTCATTCTCATATGGTTTTTAATCCACCTTTCCCTTGTCCTCGAATAGTTTATCCATCTTTAAACTTGTTCTTGTTCTCTTACTCATTTTCATGACTTCCTCATCTTTTGAGTTTTTATATGTGCAATTGGAATTGTTATATGTATCAGTTGATTGAAATTCATCACCCTCTAAGCTAGAAGTAGGTGACCTTTGAAACTTTAAACCATGAACCTTCTCCTGCAGGTATTTAATAACAAAAAATATTAATTTTTGAAATTAAATATTCAAATGTGACTATATTATTTATACATGTGTCCTATGTAAAATATGAGGATGGGCTTGCCACAATTCCTATTGGATCCGAATCAATTGTAGTAGGCATAGTACCCACTTGAATCCTCATCATTTATGTAATGTCTTTGTACAATACCACGTTTGAATTCTTTCTTTCCACGACATTCATAACATCCACATACAACAATTTTCTCAAAATATTCATCCCATGGAGAATAATCATTTCCAACCTCTTGTTTAGTGTGTTGTGCTTCTATTGTATCTATAGAATCCATTGTCATAACTTCTTCCACCCATTGTCCTCTATGTGATTTAACAATAGGAGGTCTATGTCTACATACACTCTGTTGTTGCTCCCTAGCAGACTGCATCAAATTTTCATTTTCTCCACTTGAATTAGCAACCTAAAAAAATCAACAACATGCATTAATTATTTATTTCCATGAAATAAAAAAACTTCTACATAAAAAAGTATCGAAGTTCTCATCACATGTAATATCACCAAGACAAACCTCATGTTCACTGCACTCATTTTCCGGTGTATCTGTTGAATCAATCGTCATATCCTCTTCCACCCACTTTGTATTGTGACGTCTTTTAATAATATGAGCTTCACCTCCATGCATATTAGTTGTATCTTGTACCTTAAATAATTGACCACATGCATCATTTGTTGAAAATATTGAATAATAAAATGAATAATGTAAATTTTTTATGAAAAAAGATTGGACAAAGCACTAAATTATGATATTTAATAAATCAATGTGATATTTTTGTACTTTGTTTCATACATCATGTCTTACGTCATCCTTTGAAATATATCGATCCATGTCCATTGCCTCCTTTGATTCCTGTATAATAATATGATACAAGATTTAGTCCAAATTTTGATAAATAGAGAAAAGTAATACTATGCACCATAGAATAGATTTTGAATATGCCTTTAAACTCTAAATTCATAAGCACTTTTAAATATAAATGTGTTGGCATGACATGTTTATATAATTTTTATATGAATTCATATATTTATCATTTATAGTACCATATATGTATTTTTTTTCTAAACAACCAAGGAGTTGGAATTAAGAGTGATGTCGAGTGGGGGTATAATACATATACTATGAAACCTATAGAAGTTTATGAGCTTAAAAAAACTAGTAAAAGGAATAAGTTACCAATGAGGTTACTTTCTACGGGGTCATGCTTTTTCTAATAACATATTAGTTTTAACTCCATATATTCGATCAAATAATACTCTAAGTCACAATTTAACATTTTTTCAAGGAATATAAAAATTTGTTTTTTTCTAATAACATATTAGCTTTAACTCCATATATTCGATCAAATAATACTCTAAGTCACAATTTAACATTTTTTCAAGGAATATAAAAATTTGTCATTATTAGTCCCTACAAATGGCACTGACTATTGATTTGTTTGCAAAAAAAATTATCATTAAAATGTTTTTAAAAAATCAAATAATCATTTAACTACTTTCTGGTTGGATAAAAAGAAGTTGATGTGGTGTGTGTTTTCAATGTCAAATCACAAAATATTATGTTAGATATTTTGAAATTTCCTAACCTATATGTTTCTTTGTAAGACAATTTACTACTAGTGATATGAATATGTTTGTAATTTTTTCATTTTATCTTGAGTGAACATCCCTTCTACAAATTACTATCACTGGGGTTTCTATAGTTCTCTTTTCAGGGTTTAAGAAATCCTTTTACTCCTTTAAAGCACCAACAATGTCCCAATCACATTTCAATAAAATAAAAAATGGTAATCTCTTAGACTATGATTGTTTGGCTATCTACTCCAATTTCTATATAATTGCTAATCGTATTTAGAAGTGAAATGTTTGTGGAAACATGTGAATATGTCTACCTACATCAACTATGGTGACATTCATTGGGAGTATAAAGCCTTGTTTAGAGATTAAAGCCTTTTAATATAACAGATTTATCTAGCTAGACATGTGGAGGAGTATAATGTTGCTTTACTTAAGTTGCTTGAAATTTGTATTTTATGGGTTTTGTTTGTAGTTATTTTGTACAACATATTTATCTGGTTAGACATCTGGAGAAGTATAATATTTCTTTACTTTATCTATTATTCCATTGAGCATCGTTTATAATTGTCATGAGTCAGTGATATTCATGCAAGAAATGAAGAGTTGTAGAGGAGCACTAATCAAACCGACCATTTGAATTTCATTTGATGAATTTTGATGAAAAACAAGTGAACATTAGTAGCTTATTTCATAAAGGATACCATGTGGAGTGACCACTAAGAAACATGACACATGACACATCATTGCAATCAACCACTAAAAACATGACACATCATTGTAAATTTAATATCCACTAAAGCATTCCATCGCCAAGCAAATGTATAATAAACCCTACAAAAATAAGCTTTTTGAAAACTAGATCACCATAAAATGTCTCCATGAATGGAACTCTCCACTAGAATAGTCATAAATAGAAATACACTTCAATTTTTCCATTACCATGATTCACTTTGATAAATACAAAAAAAATACACTTCAAATTATAAAGCAAGAAAAAACCCAAAAAAATATATAGAGAAAACCAAAAAATACATGGAAATATATAACAATTTACATACATAGTTTTAGCTTCTCATAAAAATTTAATTCTTCAATCCACCTATAAATTCAAGAGGCATTCAGGGAGATAAATACCTATTAGTGTGAAAACTCAGACCTCCATGCGTGCAAACTCACCTCGAAGCCTGCCTAACCTACACAAATCATAGGATAATCGTAAATCATTATAATATTTAAATAATAATGATTATTAATCGAAACCCAACCAAAGTACACAAATGAACAACAATAGAGAGAGATGTGTTAAATAATACAATTGAAAAAAAAATTAGGCATTGGTAGCCCGGTTCACATAGGGAAAAAAATGACTGGGCATTGGTAGCATCGTTTACATAGGGTTTACATAGGGCAAGGAAGGGTTCAAAGTATGCATCTAGAACTAGAATGGTAGGGATGGATATGTTGGATTTCAGGGATGGCTCTCCTGCTCTGACATGGCACGAATTTGGGCACAAGATTGGATGGTACAGAGGGCGTATTATTGGCTGATCTATACGTCAAATAAGGCGCTGCTAACCTCAGTAGAAGTACCCCAAAATATTTACATTTTTTTGGTTAGGCTGCCCTGACCTGACACGATCTTGGGTGCAACTTTGGATGTTACAGAGGGCATCTAGCTGGGCATATGGGATGTCAGGACGCATTCCTTGGCATTAATTCACTGGTTAGGATAATGTTTACATTTAGAAACAGAAAAAATCTGCCATATCTAATTTTTTCCAATGAAACTGCCTCAAAGTCATGCCAAGCATTTATTCAGTCATTAAAAAGAGAATGCAATATGGGTTCTTTCTTATTTGGTCAACCACTTACTCAAAATCACACATGCAAAGCTAAATCCACTAATAGGACAAGCATAGGACCAAGCAAGCTCCAAGATATCCAAATCACAAGAGAAAAGATAAATATATTGCTATGAAGGAAAGAGGAGAAACCAAGTTCCAAAATAGAACAACATTACCTCAGAGGTAGAGATTTCGAAGAGAAAATAACCCAAAAATCGTCTTAGGTTTTTGAAGAGCTCCTCTGGTTGGATTTGATTCACAATTTTAGCATGAGGATGAATGTATGTATTGCCACTTTACCCTTCTTAATCTCTGATTGATGTAGAGGGTTGAATATTTTTATTTGAGGAAGGCGATTCAACATTCAAGAGCAGAGAACATAAACCTTCTGCATTTAGCTAGTGAGAGGCACTCAAGTATTCAAAATGGAAACTAGAGAAGGGAACAAAAAAGGAACAAAGGTATGGCTTACATGGATTAGTATATTACTAAGATGTTTACCAATTTAATTTATTTCTGTTAGAATATAATCCGTTAGGGATTATAATATTGTAAATAAATAAATAGGAATAGTTGGAAGCCGAAAAGGCTGGACGGAAGGTGAAACAAACCGTCACTTGAATGTATAAATGAATGCTTAGCCATGAATAGAATAATCAATAGGGAGTTATACCTAACAACTGGTATCAGAGCAGGTTCCTGCCATAACTCCTGCTGTTAACATTTCAGTCCTGGCAGCCTGTATGCTCACCAGTCTGCCCTCTGCTCTTCCCTAATGCCAGTGCATGCATTGCATGCGTTACAATCCCTTCACGACTGAGTTTTGTGTACTGTGATTGTGTAGAGGAACCCTAATCCCTACGAGCATTTTGGTGATTATCCTGCGTGGAGTTACCTGAGGCGCGACCTCTCATATCACTGCGAGCTTGTGTTTGCTGTGAAAGATATTCTCCATTTCCAGAAGGTCGTGACCTTCTGTCTTCACCCTAACCCTAATTTGTAATCAGGTTCTCTTCCTCCAGTTTTGTGCTGCGACCTTGTGGCAATACTTCTCGTTATGGTTTCCATGATCGTTTTTGCCTAAATGCTGTGTTCGGGCATAACAACCAATTTGGTGGCGATACCTCTCCTCCAACGTGTCTGGAAGCCCCTCCACCGAAGTTCAATATATTGGATCGTGACTGTTGAGTGGAATGAGTCTTGAACTTTGAATGTGAAGAGCCATAGAGTGGGAGCTGCCTGCGTTGAGTATCATATATATATTGCGTTGAGATGTACGTGATATTGCGTTGAGATGTACGTGACCAACCCTAATTCTGGCGTTGAGTATCATATATGCGTTGAATATCATATATATTGCATTGAGTATCATATATATATACCTGCGTGAAGAGTGCAACGGCTGCTTGGTGTTGGAGAATGCGTTTTGAGCAGCTGCGTTGAGAAGCTGCAGATTCTGGTGTTGAGAGTGGGATTTCATAAGTCTGAAGACTGCGCCTGGAGAGATAATGTATTGATATACATTGCGTTGGAGCTGTGTAAACCCTAACGCCTGCGTGGAGACTGCTGAAAACCCATTTTGCTGTACATGACTATACTGAGGCTGCGTGGAGAGATTGTGCAGTGGGAGACTGCCTGCGTGAAGCCTGAAGAGCCCGAGCGGTAATGCTGGTGACTATTTTTGAAGGCTACGACCTATCTTGTGACTGCGTGTGACTGCGATGGTATATAATTTGCTGCGTGATAATACATGCTGTTGATGGTATATGATGGTATATATAATACATGCTGTTGATGGTATATATAATACATGCTGTTGATCGAATCTGGACTGAAGATATTTGTTGATATATAAGAATTGTATGCTGCCTGAAAACTGGTATATAATACTTTGGTATTTGCTTGCTACTTGATGGTAAAGATTCCTCCTAGAATTGTTGCTGCGACCTGGAGACTGCCAGGATTGGTATCTGGTATTGCTATCAGATATATATATGCGTTGATCATATATATGCTGCGTGAATTTTGAACCCTATTTTTTTATTGAAGCATAAACCCTAATTTTGCCCTAATTTAGTGCTGGAGTGTGAGTGGAAAATTCTACAAACTTTTTCATTTGTGTTGAATGAAAGAGACGCGTGAATGCTGTCATGAATGTTGTGGTTGTTGTATGAGCCTGTGATTGTGGTTTATATGCATTGAGTTTATATGCTGCACATTGAAGAGGCGATCTCTCAATCTAGACGCTGCGACTTGCTCCTTTGCCCTTCCATTATGGGCGTTCTCTCCTCTTTTCTGTTTACAACTGAGAAGATTGCTATACTGTTAGTGGAATGTGTAAAGACTCAGCCTGAATAAGCATTTTGAATTTGGAGCTGCATACTATTGGATCTTGAACCAGAGAGCTAAGAAGATTGCTATGACCTCCAAGGTGACTGCTATTTAAGGTTGAAGTGCTGCATAATTGTGTATGGTCATTATGAAGTCTGTACTATTGCAAAATTGTCTTAGACTGATGTAAATACTATGACAGAGACATAGAATTGCATAGCGAATAGAGCTTGTTGAAGACATTGTTTATACTAGCTAGTGCAGCTGTAATTCTATATAGACTGTATTGTAAAAAATAACAGAGACTTAGACCTGCTTCTTTCATATAGCTGAGATTGTTGACTATTGGTTGGAATATCTTCTCTGTCATTGTATCATCTTTAAAACCTGAAGTTGACGTTGTAAACCACCTTGGCAGAGACTGTAGACCTGCAAGGTTATTAATTTTTTGTCATATCAAGTTTATTATTGTAAACTACACTAACAGTTGTAAAGATGCACTCTTTGGCATCTGGTATTGGTGCTGCCCTAGCTGGCAAAGACCAATCCAAAGACCCTTCCAAGGGATATTGCAGCAAGAGAGGATGAGGAAGAAGAAATTTCAGAGGCATAGGGGGCAAAAACAAAAGATTAGATTTGCAGTGCAATCGTTGTGGAAAAACTAGGCATACATCAGATCAATGTTGGGCTTGATGGGATTCCATCAAAGACAAGCATAACCAGAAGAAAGATGACCAAGATGCTAGTAAATTTTCTGATTCTTGTATTGTTGCACATTGTAATCTTGGATTTAATGAAATGACTTCACTTTCATCTTACAAAGATTGTTGGCTGCTTGATACTGGTGCAACATCACACATGACATTCAAAAAAGATTGTTTTGAAGAACTTAATGAATCAATAGATGGCATAGTTTACTTTGCAGATAAGTCAAGTATTAAACCAAAAGGAATGGGCACCATTCGACTGAAGATGCCTGGATTCTCTGATTTCTTGTTGAAGAACGTTCTCTATCTTCCAGAGTTGCAGAGAAGCCTGCTGTCCATGGTG
This sequence comes from Pseudotsuga menziesii, assembly GCA_001517045.1. Taxonomy (NCBI): domain Eukaryota; kingdom Viridiplantae; phylum Streptophyta; class Pinopsida; order Pinales; family Pinaceae; genus Pseudotsuga; species Pseudotsuga menziesii. The sequence continues at coordinate 35,449 of LPNX010626476.1, forward strand.
GAGATTCGACAGCAAAGCCATTCCATCCACATGTTTGATGGAATCGTTGAAATAAGAAAGTCCTCTGACAACCAAGTCATCATGACTGGATATGAACATGGAAAGCTGCTGAAGCTCAAGGGTTCATCCGCAAGATTTCAGAACTATGCCTACCTCTCTCAGCATGGAGAAGGTAATATGTCATCTAGCTCATTGTGGCATGCAAGATTTGGTCATCTAAATTATAACAGTCTTCGTTTGTTGAGAAAGAATGGTGTATTTGGCTTGCCCACCATTCCTAAAGAGAAGGAAAAATGTGAGGCATGTATATTAGGGAAACATAGTAAGCTGCCATTCCATGAGTCTAATTTCAGAGCAAGTAGGAAATTAGAACTAGTGCATTCTGATTTGTGTGGCCCAATGCCAACTCCTTCAGCAAATGGGAACAAGTACTTTATGACATTTGTTGATGACTACTCACGAATGTGCTGGATTTACTGTTTAAAGACAAAGTCAGAAGCATTTCAAACATTCAAAGGCTTTCATGCATTAATTGAAAAACAAGCACAATCAAAAATTGGTACACTTCATACTGATAATGGAAAAGAATATAGTTCAAATGATTTTGAAGCTTATCTTTGCCAACATGGAATTGCACATCAGACTACAGTTCCCTACAATCCTCAACAAAACGGAGTAGCAGAGAGAATGAATAGAACCATAATGAATATGGTTCGCTCAATGATGTTTT